>JAVYJU010000091.1:0-20420 GCA_033032245.1 Poecilia picta | reverse complement strand
TTAGGGTGGGTTTGGGACAGACAAAAGGGGAGCTGCCCAGCCAGCCCCCCCATTCATCTTTTGTTCTCTTGACAGGTATGATGGTCCGGTACTCCCACCGATCCCCCGATTGCCCTTACTCGGCTATGACTTAGCCAGCACTCGAGTTGAACCGCGTTTGTCACCAGGGGCGGCGCTCCTCCTGCCTTCTCCTCGGCAGGTGTGTGCCCGGGGCCCTGCCCTGCTGCGTTCCCGGGGGCGCTAGGGGGCCCCCGGGTGGGGGAGCATGTAACAACTCCCAAGGGCATGCCCCCGTCGCGGAAGGCGGGGATGCGCCGCCCCGTGGAAGATGCTTTTTGACGGCGGGTGCGCTAGGGGCCTCCAACCCCCACCCGCCAATGGCCACCCCCGGACCGGGACGAGGACGCTGAGGGGGCTGAGGGGGGAAACTCGGCCCTCTGCCGCCACACCACGCCGGGTCCTTGGACCCCGCGAAGCTCTCTCTCTCTTCCGGAGCTCCATCCACGGAGAGCAGGGTGGTCGTCGCCTGCTCGCCCGGGAAAGAAGCCCCGGAGCTTCTGCACCCCGGATTTCCTGCCCCAGGATTTTCCTGAAACCCCCGACCGCTCTGGCTTGCCTGGCAAAGAATTCCGGCGCCTGCCGAGGTTCTTGCGTTTTTTTCCCCCCCCGGCTTTCCCCAGGGGGGGTTATTGGGGGGGGGGTTTTTTATTGGGTTTGGGGGGGGTTAGGGGGTTAGGGCTTTTGGGTTTTTTCAAAAAAAAAAAGGGGGGGTTGGTTAGGGTTAGGGTTTAAAAGTATTAAAAGGGGTTGGTTGTTTTTAGGTAGGTTAGAAAAAAAAGGGTTAAAATTTAAAAATTAGGAAAAAGGGTTGGGGTTAGGTTTTTAGGGAAAAAGGGGGGTTAGTTTAAAGGGTTATTTTGGGTTAAGGGGTCGGTTGGGGGGGGTAGGGTAGGGGTGGGTTTTTAGGGTTTTTTGATAAAAAAATTGAAAAGAAAATGCGTTTGGCTTTTATTACCAATTTTTTAAAATTTTTTTGGATAGGGGGGTTTTTTTGGGAACTTTGGCAAACCCCAAAGGCCCCCCCGGGGGTCCTACCTGTAAAGTTGGTGGGTTTTTGTGGCCCTTTCCTTTTTAAAAAAAAAAATTGGTATTTTGGTAAAAAAACCCCAAAAACATTTTAAAAAAAAAATTGGGTTTCTTCCCCTAAATCAAAAATATTTTTGGGGGGAGGGTTATTTTGGGCGGGGGGGGGGGGAAAAACCCCTTTTGGGGGGCCCCCCTTTCTGTCCCCCCTTTGGGCCCCTCTGCCCCCCCAAACAAAAGTTGGGGGGGGCCCCTTGCCCCTTTTTCCCTTCCCCTATGCCTCCCTCGACCCCTTTCCCCATTTTCGGGGGGGGTGTCCAAGGGGGGGCCCCATTAGGCCCGGGGATCGGGGGGGGTTCCACCCCCCGGGGGGGGCCCCTCCCCCCGGGTTTGGGTTAAGGGGTTGGGTTAGGGTCCCCTCCCATTGGCCCCTTTGGGGACCCCTTCAAAAAATTTGGGTTTGAAAAACCCCCCCCATTTGGTTTTGCCTTGGGGCCCCCAAAAAACCTTTTTGGGGGCCAAAAAACCCGGGGGGGATTTTGGGGTTTTGGGGGGAGCCCCCCCCTTTTTTTTCCAAAATTGTGGGGTATCCACGGGTGTTTTATGGGGAAATTCATTTGGGGAAACCCAAAATTTCCCCCCTTTTTTTTTATTTGGGGTCCAATTTTCTTCAAAGGGGGGGGGGGGGAGTGAAAACCCCCCCGGGCTTCCCTGGGAAGGAGGGTAGGCCCCCCTGAGTCCCCCGGGGGTTCCCCCTTTGGTTGGCCCCCCCGGGCCAAACTTTGGAAAAATTCCCCCCCCAACAAATTGGGACCCCAATTTTTCCCCTTGGGGATTAAAATTTCCCCCCCCAAAAACCCCGGGTTTAAAATTTTCCCCCCCCTTTTTGGGGGTCCCCGGGCCGAATTGGTTTTCGTTTTCCTCCGGCTCGGGGGCCCCTTTTGGGGGGGGGTGGGTTGGGTTTTATTTAAGGTTATTATTTGGGTTTTTTTGGGTTTAGGGTTTTAGGGTTGGGGTTTGGGTTTAAGGGTTGGGGGGGGTTTTGGGTTGGGGTTAGGGTTTGGTTTTGGGTTGGGTTTTAGGGGGGTTTTTTGGGGGGGAGGGTTGGGGTTAGGGTTGGGTTTGGGTTGGGTTAGGAAAAGGGGATGAAACCGAAAATTTGGTCACTCAAAAATTCAAAAAGTAAAAAGGTGGGGGGTGTACTTGGCCCCCGACCCTCTAGGGTCCCTACCTTTAAATTTGGTGGGTGTGGTTGTTCCCCTTATGGTAGCTGCCTTTGACTCCCTTTAAAATTTAAAAAAAATGGTCACTCAAAAAAAATCAAAAACAAGGGGTCATGGGCTAAAACTTGGTCCTATTAGTCCCCCGGGGGGCCCCACCCCACCGGTTTGGTGGCTCTACCCCCTCCCCTTCCTATAGTGCCATAGACCCCCTTTCTTTTCGGTGATGTCATAGGAAGGTCATAGCGATCTGGGGGGGGGGACCACTGCTCGGGGCCCCCCCCGAGTCCGTAGTGAGTGTTCTCTTGATTCATTGCCTTTAAAAAATGGGTGAAAAGGGCAAAGTGCGTCTTGGGCCTTACTTGGGGCCCTTTACAAGTGGTTTTGGAGCCCCCTGGTCTTGGAGGTACTCCCAGGGGTGTTTTTTGGAAATTTCATGTGGCAAACTTCCCCAAAATTGGTCCAATCTAAAAGGAGTGGTTACCTACTGCTCGGAGAGCCCTGGTGGGGAGATACCCATATTGTGGCATTTGCCAATTTTGGGAAAAAATTAAAAAAAATTGCCCCAAGTTTTGGTTAAAAAAAATTCCTTCATAATAGCATGTTTCATAACTTTGATAGGGGGGGTCCTAGCGATTTGGGTTTTCGTTCTCGTGCTCGGGGGGCCCCCCCCTGAGTCCTTTGGGTTAAAAGGTTCTCATGGTTTTTGGGTTAGGGTCGGGGTTTAAATTTTGGGTCAGGGTTGGGGTTTGGGTTGGGTTTGGGTTTGGATAGAGGGCACGCCAGGGGGGTTTGGGGGGGGGGGTTTGGGTTGGGGGGGGTGGTTGGGTTAGGGGTTGGGGGGTGAAACCAAACCCGGAAAAAACCCCCGTTGGGGGGGCCCCATTCCCCATACTTTCCCGGTAAAGGTGGGGGGTGTTTACGGCCACAGGTTTCCCCACGCCTTTTCCCTTAGGCCCTACCCCTGCTCACCCCGTTTGGGGGGTTGGGGGGGTTTGGGTTGGGTTTTTTTGGGGGTAGCCCCCCAAAGACCCCCCTTTGGGGAAAAATTGGGGCCCTTCCCCAAAAAAAAAATTGGGCCCTTTTGAAACCCCCTTTGGGTTCCCTAATTCGCCTTAGGGCCCCACCTAAACCGATTGGGGGCTCTAGGGGGTTAGGGTAGGGGGTTAGGGGTAAGGGTTTAGGGTTTTGGGGGTTAGGTAGGGGGGTTTTTTGGGATAGGGTTTGGGTTTTAAAAGGGGGGGGGGTTTTTTTTTAGGGTTTGGGGGGTTGGGTAGGGGTTAGGGGGAAGGGTGGGGGAGGGTCCCTAAGGGAATATTTGGGGGGGGGTAGGGTGGGAAGTGTTTTGGGTGGGGGTAGGGTTAAAGGGGTAGGTAAGGTTAGGGTAGGGGGTGGGAGGGTTTTGGGGGAAAGGGGTTTGGTGGGTTTTTTTGGGTTAGGGGGCAGGGGGTTTGGGGGGGAAAAGGGGTTTTGGGAAAGGGTTTTAAAGGTTTTGGGTTGGTTGGGAAAAAGTTTGGGTGGGGGGTTTAGAGTAGGGAGGGTTTTGTTTTGGGGGTTTTAGGGTTTGGGGTTTAGGGTTGGGGGTTTGGGGGGTTGGGTTGGGTTAGGGTTAGGGTGGGGTTGGGTAGGGTTAGGGTTGGGTTGGGTTAGGGTTGGGGTTTAGGGGGGTTAGGGTTGGGTTAGGGTTAGGGTTAGGGTTTTGGGGGGTTTAGGGTTGGGGTTGGGGTTAGGGTTGGGTTTTGGGTTGGGTTTTGGGTTAGGGTTTAGGGTTAGGATATAGGATGAAAACCAGAAAATGGTTGGTTCATTCTCTATAACTCAAAAAGTAAAAGAGATAGGGGGGTGTACTTGGCACGAACCCCTTGAGGGCCCCAAACCTGCTCCCCAAAGTTTGGTGGGTGTGGCTTGTTTCCTTATGGTAGCTGCCATAGCCCCATCTTTTGAAAAAAAGGGTTTTCTTTCTCTATAACTCAAAACAAGAGGGTTATGGGTTTAAAAATTTTGGTCCCTATTAGTCCCCCTGGGGCCCCACCGCCACCGAGTTTGGTGGTCTCCCCCTCCCTTCCTTTTGCTGCCATAGACCCCCATTCATTTTCGGTGATGTATAGGAAGGTCATGCGCTGGGGGTGTTAATCCGTGCTCGGGGTCCCCCCGGTCCGTAGATGTAGTGTTCATCATGATTCATTGCCCTTTCAAAAAATGGGTGGAAAATCAAAAGTGCGCCCTTGGGCCTTACTGTGGGGACCTTCCAGAGTGCGTTTTGGAGCCCCCTGAGTCGAGGGGTACTGCCACGGGTATTTTTTTGGGAAAATTCTGTGGGACAAAAATTCCCCTTACTTGGCCCAAATTAAAAAGGAGTGGTCCCTACGGCTCGGAGAGTCCCCTGGTGCGCAGTACCCATATTGGGGCACTTTGCCAACTTTGGAAAAAATTACAAAAATTGCCCAAAAGTACTTGGTATGAAAAAATTCCCTTCAAAATAGCATGTTTAAAACTCTTGTAGGAAGGTCCTGCGCTTGGGATTCGTTTACGTGCTCGGGGGGCCCCCCTGAGTGTAGTAAAAGGGTTTTCATAGGGGTTTTTTAGGTTTTTTTTGGTTTTTTTTTGGGGTTTTTTGGGGTCGGGTTGGGTTTTGGGGTTTGGGGTTTTGGGGTTAGGATAGAGGGCTACAGCCGGGGTTTTGGGTTAGGGTTGGGTTAGGTTGGGTTAGGATATAGGATGAATCCAGAAAATGGTTTGGGTTTTTATTCTCTAAACTAAAAAAGTAAAAGAGTTTGGGGGTGATACTTGGCACGCCGCCTCGAGGGCCCCTACTGTCACCAATTTTGGGGGTGTGGCTTTTTTCCCCTTAGGGTAGCTGCCATGACACCCATCTTTGAAAAAAATGGTTCATTCTCTATAACTCAAAATAAGGGGTTATGGGCTGAAACTTGGTCCCTATTAGTCCCCCCTGGGGCCCCCCACCTCCCCAACCGAGTTTGGGGCTCTACCCCCCCCCCCTTTCTATAGTGCCATAGACTCCCATTCTTTTTCGGTGATGTCTAGGAGGTATGCGATCTGGGGGTGGTCCCTTCGTGCTCAGGGGCCCCCCCCGAGTCCGTGATGTAGTGTTATCATGATTATTGACCTTCAAAAAATGGGTGAAAAATGCCAAAGTGTGCCTTGGGCCTTACTGTGGGGACCTTACCAGAGGGGTTTTTTGGACCCCCCTGAGTCGTTGGGGTTTCTCCCAAGGGTAGTTTTTTGGAATTCATGTGGACACAACTTCCCCTTAATTGGCCCAAATTTTCTCAAAAGGGGGGTTCCTTTCCCTGCTAAGGAGAGTCCCCTGAGTGCGCAGATTACCCATATTGTGGCCTTTTGCCAACTTTGGAAAAAATTAAAAAATTGCCCCCAAGTACTTGGTATGAAAAAATTTCCTTCATAATAGCATGTTTTTTTTTAACTTTGATGGGAAGGGTTTCCTAGCGACTTGGGATTACGTTCTCCGTGCTCGGGGCGCCCCTGAGCCCGGGAGGTTTTAAGGGTTTCATAATGGTTCTTTGAGGTTAGGGCCCGGGTTAAGTTTGGGTCAGGGTTGGGGTTTGGGGTTTGGGGTTTTGGGTTAGGATAGGGGGCCCTACAGAAAGGGTTTTGGGGTTTTAGAGCGGGGCCCGGCGGCCGGCTTTCTTTGGGTCCCCCCCCCGGCCGGCCGGGGGGGGTTGGTGGGCCCCTGCTCGCCCGCCCTTTGTTGGGGGTCCCCCCATTACGGACCCGGGAACTAGGGGGTGGGGGGTTTCGCCCTGCTGGGGGACACCCCCCGTGGGGGGGGTCCCCCATTTAGGGGCCCGGGATACGGGGGGGGTCCCCTGCTCGAAAGCCCCGTTTTGGGGGGTTTCCCGCATTACGGACCCGGGATTTCGGGGGGGGGTCCCCTGCTCGACACCCCGGGGGGTGTTGGGGGTTTTCCGGGGGGCATTCCGGTACCCCGGACTACGGTGGGGGGGGGGCCCCGGGCTGACACCCCCGTTTGGGGGTCCGAAATCCGGCCCCCCAGGGTTAGGGTTTAAGGGTTTAGGGTTGGGGTAGCCACCCCAAACCGGACCCCGCATTGGGGACCCCGCAATTGGGGGAGACGCACTTCAAGCCCGCACTTGGGCCCCTCCCTTCGAACGCCCCCCAAAAAACTGACGCCCCCGATTTCCCCGGGAAAATTACCCCCGTTGAGGGGTTTAACAGCTGCCACCCATAAACCTGATTAGGGGTCGTCCAATGAGCGACCGGGTTGGGGGTGGGTTTCGGACAGACAAAAGGGGGAGCTCCCCCAGCCGCCCCCCCATTCTCTCTTGTTCTCTTGACAGGTATGACTGGATCCAGGTACTCCCAACCGTTTGCCTGACCCTGCCCTTACTCCGGTTTATGACCACCCCAAGCACCTCGACGTTGAACACCGGGCTTTTTCCCCCCCCCCCCAGGGAGCGGCAGCTCCCCCTTGTCCTTCTCCTCCGGCAGGCTGTGTGTCCGGGGCCTGCCCTGCTGCGTAGCCGGGTGCGACTACGCGGGGACCGGGTGGGGGGAGCATGTACACAACTCCCACAGGGACATGTCCCGTCGCAGGAAGGCCAGGGTGATGCGCCGCCCCCGCTGGAAGATGCCCCTTCGCGGCTGGCTGGGGTACGGGCCTCCAACCACTCCCCCTGGCCACCCCTGGCCTGGACGAGGACGCTGAGAGCGGGCCTGAGGACAGGGAACTCTGGCCCTCTGCCGCCACACCACGCGGGTCCTCTGGATCCCGGACAGCTCTCTCTCTCTTCGGGACTCCATCCACGGTGAGCAGGGTGGTCCGTCGCCTGCTCGCACCGGGAAGAAGCCACCGGAGCTTCCTGCACCACCGGATCTTCCTGCACCACCGGATCTTCCTGCACACCGCCGCTCTGGCTCTGCCTGGCTCAAGAACTTTTACGGCGCTTGCCGAGGTTCTTGCTCTGCCTTGGCATCCAGGCTACCTGCGCCACGGGTCTTCTCGGCTTTGCCGGGGTTAGGGTGGGTTAGGGTTAGGGTTAGGGGGTTGGGTTAGGGTTAGGGTTAGGGTTAGGGGTAGGGTAAGGGTTAGGGTTAGGGTTAGGGTTAGGGTTAGGGTTAGGGTTGGGGTAGGGTTAGGGTTAGGGTTAGGGTTAGTGTAGGGTTAGGGTTTATCCCCCCCCCTTCAGGGTTAGGTTAGGGTTAGGGTTAGGGTTAGGGTAGGGTTAGGGGGGTTAGGGTTAGGGTTGGGTCTAGGGTTAGGACTAAGGGATGAAGCGAACATCATGTGGCTCACTCAAATATCTCAAAAGTTAAAAGGGCTGGGGGTGTGATACTTGGTTCCAGGGACCTTAGAGGCCCTACAGTATTAAATTGGTGGGTGTGGTTGTTCCTTATGGTAGCGCATGACTCCATTGATTGAAAAAAGTGGCTCACTCATAATAACTCAAGAACCGTAAGGCCTAGGGTGAACTTGGTCCTTATTAGTCCCCCAGGGGGACCCCCCACCACCGAGTTGGTGGATCTGCCTCCCCTTCCTATAGCTGCCATAGACTCCCATTCATTTTCGTGTGATGTCATAGGAAGGTCATAGCGATCTGGGGGTGGTCCTAGTGCTCGGGGCTCCCGAGTCCGTAGATGTAGTGTTCATCTTGATTATTGACTCAAAAATGGGGTGAAAATGCACTAAGTGTCGTCCTTGGGCCTTATGTGGGGACTTATCAGAGTGTTTTTGGAGCCCGAGTGGGTTGGAGGTACTGCCAGGGTAGTTTTTGGAATTCATGTGGAACAATTCCCCTTTAATTGGTCCAATCTCATCGGAGTGGTACTACTGTTGGAGAGTCCTGGTGCGCAAGATACCATATGTGGCACTTTGCAACTTTGGAAATTACAAAATGACCCAAGTACTTGGTATGAAAAAATTCCTTCTAATAGCATGTTTAATAAACTCTGATGGAAGGTCCTAGCGACTTGGGATTCGTTCTCCGTGCTCAGGGGGCCCCTGGTCGTAGGTATAAGGTTCATCAGGTCTTTGAGGTAGGTCAGGGTTAAGTTTGGTCAGGTTGGTTTGGGTTGGGTTTGGGTTAGGATAGAGGGCTACAGCCAGGGTTGGGTTGTAGAGCCGAGGCCGGCGGCCGGCTTTCGTCGGTGCGGCGGCGGCGGGTGGTTGGTCGCATGCTCGACAGCCCGTGTTGGGGGTCGCATTACGGCCCAGATACGGTGGGGGGTCGCCTGCTCGACAGCCCGTGTTGGGGGTCGCATTACGGACCGGATCTCGGTGGGGGTCGCCTGCTCGCAGCCCGTGTTGGGGGTCCGCATTACGGACCCCGGTACGGTGGGGGTCGCTCTGCTCGACAGCCCGTGTTGGGGGTCCGCATTACGGACCGGACTACGGTGGGGTCGCCTGCTCGACTGCCCGTGTTGGGGGTCCGCACTCCGGACCCCGGGTTGGGTTAAGGTTTGGGTTGGGTAGCAGCCCTAACCGCACTTCGGACCCGCTTGCGGACCGCATTCGGAGACGCACTTCAAGCCGCACTTGGGCCCTCCCTTCGAACGCCCCTAATGAGCCCCGACTCGTGTAATTACAGCCGTTGTGGGTAACAGTGCACCCATAACTGATTAGGGGTCGTCCAATGAGCGAGCCGGTTTGGGGAGTTTCGGACAGACATAGGGAGCGGTGCTTCCCAGGCCAGCTCCCCCATTCATCTGTGTTCCTTGAAGGTATGCTGGATCCAGGTACTCCGATGCCGATCTGCCATTACTCCGGCTATGACCTACGCCAGCACCTCGACGTTGATACACCGGTTCTGAAACCCAGGGAGCGGCAGCTCTCCTTGTCTTCTCCTCGGCAGGCTGTGTGTCCGGGTGGACCCTGCTGCGTAGCGGGTGCGACTAAGCGGGGTCCCGGGTGGCGGAGCTGTACACAACTCCCACAGGGACATGTCCGTCGCGGAAGGCAGGGTGATGCGCCGCCTCGCTGGAGATGCTCTTCGACGGGGCTGCGTACGGGCCTCCAACCCCAGCGCCTATGGCCACCACCTGGACTGGACGAGGACGCTGAGAGCGGGCTGAGGAGGGAACTCTGGCCTTTGGAAGCGGGCCTTTGGTCCGGCCAGCTCTCTTCTTTAGGAGGTTCCTCAGGAGACAGGGGGGTTTCTGTCCCGGGTAGGGGGGGGGAAGGGGTTTTTTTGGGGGTTTTTTGGGGGGTTTGGGGGTTTGGGGGGGGGGTTGGGTTTGGGTTTTTGGGTTGGGGTTGGGTGGGTTGGGGTTAGGGTTTTGGGTTTGGGGGGTTTGGGTTTTGGGGTTTAGGGTTGGGGTTAGGGGGTTAGGGTTGGGTGGGTTTAGGGTTTTGGGTTTTGGGGTTTGGGTGGGTTTGGGGTTGGGGGGGGGGGGTTGGGTTGGGGTTGGGGTTTTGGGTTTGGGTTGGGGGGGTTGGGTTGGGTTAGGGTTGGTTTTGGGGTTATTTTGGGTTTTTTTTTTTAAGGGTGGGGGTTTTTTAAAAAGGGGGGGCCCTTTTTTTTTTTTTGGGGGTTTGCCAAAAACCCCCCCAAAAGGGGTTTTCCAAAAAAGGGTTGGGTTTTTGGGGGGTTTTGGGGCCCCTTTTGAAAAGGGTTTTTTTTTTTTGGGGTTTGGGTATTTTTTTGGGTTAGGGGGGGGGTTTTTGGGGGGGATTTCCTTTTTAAAAAAAGGTGGTTAGGGGTAAAAGGGGGGGGGAAAAAGGGTTTTTCCCGGTTGTGGGGTTTTTTTTCCTTGGGGGGTTAAAAGGGGAAAAGGGTTTCCCTTTTTTTGGGGGAAAAAACCCCCCCCCCGGGTTTAAGGGGGGCCGGGGTTTTTCCCCTGTCCCAAACCCCATTTTTGGTTTTTCAAGGGGGAAAAAAACCCCCCCGGGGGGGTCCCTTTTTGATTTTAAATTTAAATAAAATTCCAAAAAGGGAAATTCCCTTTTTTGCCCTATGGGGGTTCCGGGGGCCCCGGTGTGGGGGTTTGTGGGTGGTTTTTTTTTGGGGTTTTTTTGGTAACCCGGGTGGGTTTTTAGGTTGGGGGGGTTTGGTGGGAAACCCAAAATTTGGTTTTTTTTAAATTTAAAAAAAAAAAGAACGAAAAACCCCCCAAAATTTTAAAAAAAAGGGGGTTTTGGGGGCCCTTTTGGGGCTCCCCCCAAATTTGGGGGGTTTTTTTTTTTAAAAAAAATTTAAAAAAAAATTTGGTTTTTGTTTTAAAGGGGGGTTGGGGTTTTGCCCCCAAAGTAAAGGGTAACTCCCCCCCCTTTAATCCCTCCTTACCCCAAAATTTTAAAGAGGGGGTTTTAAATCTTGGGGCCCCCCTTTCCCGTTGGGGGCTTTTTTTGCCTTTCGGGGAAAAGTTTTTTGGGCCCCGGGGTTTTTTAACCCGGGGTTTTTTGGGCAAATTTTTAATTCCCCCCCCCCCAGGGGGGAAAACCCCCCCCTTTTCCTTGGCCAACCCCCAAAATTTTTTGGGAACCCCTTTGGAAAAAAAAAGGGGGCCCCCTTTTTTAAAAAAAAAAATTTTTAAAATTTTATTTTGAAAAAATTTAAAATGAAATTTTTGGGGGGGCCCCTTGGGGTTTTAAAATTTTTTTTGGGTTGGGTCTGGAAAAGGGCATTTGTTTTTGGGGGGGTAAAAAACCCAATTTGGGGGGGGGGGGGTTTTTGGGGGGGGGGGAAAGGGGGGGGGGTTTGGGGGGGGTTTAAAAAAACCCGTTGGTTTTTCCTCAAAAAATGTTTTTTAGGAAACCCCCCGGGGGGGCCCTGCCCCAGGGGGTTTGGGGGGGTTTTTTGGGGCCCAAAAAAAAATTTTTTTGGTTTTTTTTTTTGGGGTTACGGGGGGGGCCTTTGCCCCCGGGGGGGGCCCCCCACCGGGGGGTTGGGGGGGGGGGTTGGGTGTTTGGGAGGGTTTGGGGGGTTGGGGGAAAAGGGGGGGGGGTTTTGGGGGGGGGGGGGAAAGGGGGTTTAAGGGGGGTTGGGGTGTTTTTGGGGGTTAGGGGGGAGGGGGGGTTTTGGGGGGGGTTTGGGGGGTTTTGGGGTTTTTTTGGGGTTTTTTTTGGGGGGGGTTTTTGGGGGGTTAGGGGGGGGTTAGGGGGGGGGGAAAAGGGTTGGGGAAGGGGGGGAGGGGGGGTTTTTTGGGGGGGGGGGGGTTTTGGGGGTAAGGGGGGTTTTAGGGGGGGGTGGGGTTGTTTTAAATTTGGTGGGCCGGGGGGGGGGTGGGGGGGGGGTTTTCCCTTTTTTTTTGGGAAAAAAACCCCGTTTCCCCCTAAAAAAGGTAGGACCCCCCCGGGCAACCCCCCTTGGGCCCACCCCCCGGGGGGGTTCCCCCCTTTTTTTTTGGGGGGTTCCCCCAAAAGGGGGGGCCTCCCCCGGGGGGGGCGGGGCCCAAAATTTCCCAAAGGGCCCCGCCCCCCCCCGGTTGGGCCTGTTTTTCCTTTTGCCTTCCCCCCCCGGCCAAATCCTTGGGGGGGGCCGGGGGTTGGGGGGTTGGTTTGGGGAAAGGGGGTTATGGGAAGTTTTTTGGGGAAATTGGGGGTTTTTGGGGGGGGGGTTTTGGGGGGTTAGGGATTTTTTTGGGGGTTTAAAAAATTTTTTTTTAAAAGGGTTTTATTTGGGAAAGTTTGGGGGGAAAAAAAGGGTTTTTGCTTAAAAAACCCCCGGGGGTTTTGGGGGAAAAAAATTTTTAATGGGGGTTTTTAAAAAAAAGGGGTTTTGGGGGGGGTTTTTTGGGTCGGGGCCCCTTTAAAAAAAGGGGGGTTTTTTGGGGGGGGGGTTTTTATTTTTTTGGGGGGGTGGGTTTTTTTTTGGGGGGAAAAAGGGGGGGGTTGGGTTTTATTTGGGGTTGGGAAAAAAAAAAGGGAAAATTTGGTACAAAAAAAAAAGGGTTGGGGGTTTTTTGGCCCCCCCCGGGTTTTTCCTTTTTTTGGGGGTTGTTTATGGTGCCCTTGTTTTTTTTGGGGGTTTATTTTTAAAAAAAGGGGTAGGGGAAATTTTGGCCCCCTTTGCCCCCCCCCCCCCCTTTTTTCCCCCTCCCCTAAAGGGTCCCCCTTTTCTTTTTGGGCTTTTTTTGGGGGGTTTCGGGGGCCCCGGGTAATTTTTATTGTTTTTCAAAAGGGGGAAAACTGGTTGTTGGGTTTTGTGGGGCCTCCGGGGTTTTTGGCCCCTGGGTTGGGGTTTGGGTTTTTTTTAAAATTTTGTGGTTAATTTTCCATTTTGGGGAGGGCCCCGGGGGGCCCCCCCGGGGGCCGCCCTTTGGGTTTCCCTTTTTTTGAAAGAGGTTTTTTTTCCCCTTTTCAAACCTTTGGGGTCCCCGGGCGCTCCGTGTGGGGGGGCCCCTGGCCCGGGGGAAATTTTAAGGTTGGGGGGGGTTTGGGGTGGGGTTTTTTGGGTTTTGGGGGGGGTTGGGTGGGTTTGGGGGGGGGGTTAAGGGGTGGGGGGGGGGGGCCCCCGGGGGGCCCCCCGGGGGGGGGGGGGGGGGCCCTTGGCCCTTTTGGGGGCCCCCTTGGGTTGGGGGGGGGCGCCTGTGGCCCCGGGGGGGGCCCAGGGGTAGGGGGGGGTTTGCCGCCCCCCCCCCGGGGGGGGCCGCTCCCCGGGGGTTGGGGGGGGCCCCCCCGGGTTTTGGGGGGCCCCTTGGAAACCCTGGGGGGGGCCCCCCCCCGTTGGGGGCCCCCGGCCCCTTTAGGGTTGGGGTTTTGGGGGGCCCCTAGGGTTTCCCCGCTTTGGGACCCCGGGCCCCCCCCCCCTTTTTTTCCCCCCCCCCCCCTTTTAAGCCCGCACTTGGGCCCCTCCCTTCGAACGCCCCCTAACTGACGCCCCCGACTTCCGGTAATTACAGCCGTTGATGGGTAACAGCTGCCACCCATAAACCTGATTAGGGGTCGTCCAATGAGCGACCGGTTAGGGTGGAGTTTCGGACAGACATAAGGGAGCTGCCCCAGCCAGCTCCCCCATTCATCTCTTGTTCTCTTGACAGGTATGACTGGATCCAGGTACTCCCACCGATGCCTGATCTGCCCTTACTCCGGCTATGACCTACGCCAGCACCTCGACGTTGAACACCGCGTTCTGAACACCAGGGAGCGGCAGCTCCTCCTGTCCTTCTCCTCCGGCAGGCTGTGTGTCCGGGGCCTGCCCTGCTGCGTAGCCGGGTGCGACTACGCGGGGACCCGGGTGGCGGAGCATGTACACAACTCCCACAGGGACATGTCCCGTCGCAGGAAGGCCAGGGTGATGCGCCGCCTCCGCTGGAAGATGCTCCTTCGACGGCTGGCTGCGCTACGGGCCTCCAACCCCCAGCCGCCTATGGCCACCACCCTGGACCTGGACGAGGACGCTGAGAGCGGGCCTGAGGACGGGAACTCTGGCCCCTCTGCCGCCACACCACCGCCGGGTCCCTCTGGATCCCGCGACAGCTCTCTCTCTCTTCCGGAGACTCCATCCACGGAGAGCAGGGTGTGGTCCGTCGCCCTGCTCGCCCCGGGAAGAAGCCACCGGAGCTTCCTGCACCACCGGATCTTCCTGCACCACCGGATCTTCCTGCACCACCGACCGCTCTGGCTCTGCCCTGGCATCAAGAACTTCCGGCGCCTGCCGAGGTTCTTGCTCTGCCTTGGCATCCAGAGCTACCTGCGCCACCGGGTCTTCTCGCTTTGCCGGGGGTTAGGGTAGGGTTAGGGTTAGGGTTAGGGGGTTAGGGTTAGGGTTAGGGTTAGGGTTAGGGTTAGGTAGGGTAGGGTTAGGGTTGGGTTAGGGTTAGGGTTAGGGTTAGGGTTAGGGTAGGGTTAGTGGGTTAGGGTTAGGGTTAGGTTGGGTTAGGGTTAGGGTTAGGGTAGGGTTAGGGTTAGGGTTAGGGGTTAGGGTGGGTTAGGGTTAGGGTTAGGGTTAGGGTAGGGTTAGGGGTTAGGGGTTAGGGTAGGTAGGAGGGTTAGGGTTAGGGTTAGGGTTAAGGTTAGGGTTAGGGTTAGGGTTAGGTTAGGGTTAGGGTTAGGGTGGGTTGGGTTAGGGTTAGGATAGGATGAAAGCAGAAATATGTGGCTCACTCAAAATATCTCAAAAGTAAAGGCTGGGGGTGTGATACTTGGTCCACCGACACCTCTAGAGGTCCCCTACAAGCTATTAAAATTTGGTGGGTGTGGCTTGTTCCCTTATGGTAGCTGCCATTGACTCCCATTGATTGAAAAAAGTGGCTCACTCAAAATAACTCAAGAACCGTAAGGACTCATGGGCTGATACTTGGTCCCTATTAGTCCCCCAGGGGGCCCCACCCACCCACCGAGTTTGGTGGCTCTAGCCCTCCCCTTCCTATAGCTGCCATAGACTCCCATTCATTTTCGGTGATGTCATAGGAAGGTCATAGCGATCTGGGGGTGGTACCTACGTGCTCAGGGGCTCCCCCGAGTCCGTAGATGTAGTGTTCATCTTGATTCATTGACCTTCAAAAAATGGGTGAAAATGCACTAAGTGTCGTCCTTGGGCCTTACTGTGGGGACCTTACCAGAGTGCGTTTTTGGAGCCCCCTGAGTCGATTGGAGGTACTGCCACGGGTAGTTTTTTGGAAATTCATGTGGACACAACTTCCCATAATTGGTCCAATCTCAACAGGAGTGGTACCTACCTGCTCAGGAGAGTCCCCTGAGTGCGCAGATACCCATATTGTGGCACTTTGCCAACTTTGGAAAAATTACAAAAATTGACCCAAGTACTTGGTATGAAAAAATTCCTTCATAATAGCATGTTTCATAACTCTTGATAGGAAGGTCCTAGCGACTTGGGATTACGTTCTCCGTGCTCAGGGGCGCCCCCTGAGTCCGTAGGTATAAGGTTCATCATGGTTCTTTGAGGTTAGGGTCAGGGTTAAGTTTGGGTCAGGGTTAGGTTTGGGTTGGGTTTGGGTTAGGATAGAGGGCTACAGCCAGGGTTGGGTTAGAGCGAGGCCGGCGGCCGGCTTTCGTCGGTGCCGGCCGGCCGGCCGGGTGGTTGGTCGCCTGCTCGACAGCCCCGTGTTGGGGGTCCGCATTACGGACCCAGACTACGGTGGGGGGTCGCCTGCTCGACAGCCCCGTGTTGGGGGTCCGCATTACGGACCCGGACTACGGTGGGGGGTCGCCTGCTCGACAGCCCCGTGTTGGGGGTCCGCATTACGGACCCGGACTACGGTGGGGGGTCGCCTGCTCGACAGCCCCGTGTTGGGGGTCCGCATTACGGACCCGGACTACGGTGGGGGGTCGCCTGCTCGACAGCCCCGTGTTGGGGGTCCGCACTCCGGACCCCAGGGTTAGGGTTAAGGGTTAGGGTTAGGGTAGCCAGCCCTAACCGCACTTCGGACCCGCATTGCGGACCCGCAATTCGGAGACGCACTTCAAGCCCGCACTTGGGCCCCTCCCTTCGAACGCCCCCTAACTGACGCCCCCGACTTCCGGTAATTACAGCCGTTGATGGGTAACAGCTGCCACCCATAAACCTGATTAGGGGTCGTCCAATGAGCGACCGGTTAGGGTGGAGTTTCGGACAGACATAAGGGAGCTGCCCAGCCAGCTCCCCCATTCATCTCTTGTTCTCTTGACAGGTATGACTGGATCCAGGTACTCCCACCGATGCCTGATCTGCCCTTACTCCGGCTATGACCTACGCCAGCACCTCGACGTTGAACACCGCGTTCTGAACACCAGGGAGCGGCAGCTCCTCCTGTCCTTCTCTCCGGCAGGCTGTGTGTCCGGGGCCTGCCCTGCTGCGTAGCCGGGTGCGACTACGCGGGGACCGGGTGGCGGAGCATGTACACAACTCCCACAGGGACATGTCCCGTCGCAGGAAGGCCAGGGTGATGCGCCGCCTCCGCTGGAAGATGCTCCTTCGACGGCTGGCTGCGCTACGGGCCTCCAACCCCCAGCCGCCTATGGCCACCACCCTGGACCTGGACGAGGACGCTGAGAGCGGGCCTGAGGACGGGAACTCTGGCCCCTCTGCCGCCACACCACCGCCGGGTCCCTCTGGATCCCGCGACAGCTCTCTCTCTCTTCCGGAGACTCCATCCACGGAGAGCAGGGTGGTCCGTCGCCCTGCTCGCCCGGGAAGAAGCCACCGGAGCTTCCTGCACCACCGGATCTTCCTGCACCACCGGATCTTCCTGCACCACCGACCGCTCTGGCTCTGCCCTGGCATCAAGAACTTCCGGCGCCTGCCGAGGTTCTTGCTCTGCCTTGGCATCCAGAGCTACCTGCGCCACCGGGTCTTCTCGCTTTGCCGGGGGTTAGGGTTAGGGTTAGGGTTAGGGTTAGGGGGTTAGGGTTAGGGTTAGGGTTAGGGTTAGGGTTAGGGTAGGGTAAAGGGTTAGGGTTAGGGTTAGGGTAGGGTTAGGGTTAGGTTAGGATAAGGGATGAAAGCCAGAAAATCATGTGGCTCACTCAAATATCTCAAAAAGTAAAAAGGCTGGGGGTGTGATACTTGGTCCACCGACACCTCTAGAGGTCCCTACAAGCTATTAAAATTTGGTGGGTGTGGCTTGTTCCCTTATGGTAGCTGCCATTGACTCCCATTGATTGAAAAAAGTGGCTCACTCAAAATAACTCAAGAACCGTAAGGACTCATGGGCTGATACTTGGTCCCTATTAGTCCCCCAGGGGGACCCACCCACCCACCGAGTTTGGTGGCTCTAGCCCCTCCCCTTCCTATAGCTGCCATAGACTCCCATTCATTTTCGGTGATGTCATAGGAAGGTCATAGCGATCTGGGGGTGGTACCTACGTGCTCAGGGGCTCCCCCGAGTCCGTAGATGTAGTGTTCATCTTGATTCATTGACCTTCAAAAATGGGTGAAAATGCACTAAGTGTCGTCCTTGGGCCTTACTGTGGGGACCTTACCAGAGTGCGTTTTTGGAGCCCCTGAGTCGATTGGAGGTACTGCCACGGGTAGTTTTTTGGAAATTCATGTGGACACAACTTCCCCATAATTGGTCCAATCTCAACAGGAGTGGTACCTACCTGCTCAGGAGAGTCCCCTGAGTGCGCAGATACCCATATTGTGGCACTTTGCCAACTTTGGAAAAATTACAAAAATTGACCCAAGTACTTGGTATGAAAAAATTCCTTCATAATAGCATGTTTCATAACTCTTGATAGGAAGGTCCTAGCGACTTGGGATTACGTTCTCCGTGCTCAGGGGCGCCCCTGAGTCCGTAGGTATAAGGTTCATCATGGTTCTTTGAGGTTAGGGTCAGGGTTAAGTTTGGGTCAGGGTTAGGTTTGGGTTGGGTTTGGGTTAGGATAGAGGGCTACAGCCAGGGTTGGGTTAGAGCGAGGCCGGCGGCCGGCTTTCGTCGGTGCCGGCCGGCCGGCCGGGTGGTTGGTCGCCTGCTCGACAGCCCCGTGTTGGGGGTCCGCATTACGGACCCAGACTACGGTGGGGGGTCGCCTGCTCGACAGCCCCGTGTTGGGGGTCCGCATTACGGACCCGGACTACGGTGGGGGGTCGCCTGCTCGACAGCCCCGTGTTGGGGGTCCGCATTACGGACCCGGACTACGGTGGGGGGTCGCCTGCTCGACAGCCCCGTGTTGGGGGTCCGCATTACGGACCCGGACTACGGTGGGGGGTCGCCTGCTCGACAGCCCCGTGTTGGGGGTCCGCACTCCGGACCCCCAGGGTTAGGGTTAAGGGTTAGGGTTAGGGTAGCCAGCCCTAACCGCACTTCGGACCCGCATTGCGGACCCGCAATTCGGAGACGCACTTCAAGCCCGCACTTGGGCCCCTCCCTTCGAACGCCCCCTAACTGACGCCCCCGACTTCCGGTAATTACAGCCGTTGATGGGTAACAGCTGCCACCCATAAACCTGATTAGGGGTCGTCCAATGAGCGACGGTTAGGGTGGAGTTTCGGACAGACATAAGGGAGCTGCCCCAGCCAGCTCCCCATTCATCTCTTGTTCTCTTGACAGGTATGACTGGATCCAGGTACTCCACCGATGCCTGATCTGCCCTTACTCCGGCTATGACCTACGCCAGCACCTCGACGTTGAACACCGCGTTCTGAACACCAGGGAGCGGCAGCTCCTCCTGTCCTTCTCCTCCGGCAGGCTGTGTGTCCGGGGCCTGCCCTGCTGCGTAGCCGGGTGCGACTACGCGGGGACCCGGGTGGCGGAGCATGTACACAACTCCCACAGGGACATGTCCCGTCGCAGGAAGGCCAGGGTGATGCGCCGCCTCCGCTGGAAGATGCTCCTTCGACGGCTGGCTGCGCTACGGGCCTCCAACCCCCAGCCGCCTATGGCCACCACCCTGGACCTGGACGAGGACGCTGAGAGCGGGCCTGAGGACGGGAACTCTGGCCCCTCTGCCGCCACACCACCGCCGGGTCCCTCTGGATCCCGCGACAGCTCTCTCTCTCTTCCGGAGACTCCATCCACGGAGAGCAGGGTGGTCCGTCGCCCTGCTCGCCCCGGGAAGAAGCCACCGGAGCTTCCTGCACCACCGGATCTTCCTGCACCACCGGATCTTCCTGCACCACCGACCGCTCTGGCTCTGCCCTGGCATCAAGAACTTCCGGCGCCTGCCGAGGTTCTTGCTCTGCCTTGGCATCCAGAGCTACCTGCGCCACGGGTCTTCTCGCTTTGCCGGGGTAGGGTAGGGTAGGGTTAGGGTTAGGGTTGTAGGGTTAGGTTAGGGTTAGGGTTAGGGTTAGGGTTATGGGTTAGTTAGGGTTAGGGTTAGGGTTAGGGTTAGGGTTAGGGTTAGGGTTAGGGTTAGGGTAGGTAAGGGATGAAAGCCAGAAAATCATGTGGCTCACTCAAAATATCTCAAAAAGTAAAAAGGCTGGGGGTGTGATACTTGGTCCACCGACACCTCTAGAGGTCCCTACAAGCTATTAAAATTTGGTGGGTGTGGCTTGTTCCCTTATGGTAGCTGCCATTGACTCCCATTGATTGAAAAAAGTGGCTCACTCAAAATAACTCAAGAACCGTAAGGACTCATGGGCTGATACTTGGTCCCTATTAGTCCCCCAGGGGGACCCACCCACCCACCGAGTTTGGTGGCTCTAGCCCCTCCCCTTCCTATAGCTGCCATAGACTCCCATTCATTTTCGGTGATGTCATAGGAAGGTCATAGCGATCTGGGGGTGGTACCTACGTGCTCAGGGGCTCCCCCCGAGTCCGTAGATGTAGTGTTCATCTTGATTCATTGACCTTCAAAAATGGGTGAAAATGCACTAAGTGTCGTCCTTGGGCCTTACTGTGGGGACCTTACCAGAGTGCGTTTTTGGAGCCCCTGAGTCGATTGGAGGTACTGCCACGGGTAGTTTTTTGGAAATTCATGTGGACACAACTTCCCCATAATTGGTCCAATCTCAACAGGAGTGGTACCTACCTGCTCAGGAGAGTCCCTGAGTGCGCAGATACCCATATTGTGGCACTTTGCCAACTTTGGAAAAATTACAAAAATTGACCCAAGTACTTGGTATGAAAAAATTCCTTCATAATAGCATGTTTCATAACTCTTGATAGGAAGGTCCTAGCGACTTGGGATTACGTTCTCCGTGCTCAGGGGCGCCCCTGAGTCCGTAGGTATAAGGTTCATCATGGTTCTTTGAGGTTAGGGTCAGGGTTAAGTTTGGGTCAGGGTTAGGTTTGGGTTGGGTTTGGGTTAGGATAGAGGGCTACAGCCAGGGTTGGGTTAGAGCGAGGCGGCGGCCGGCTTTCGTCGGTGCCGGCCGGCCGGCCGGGTGGTTGGTCGCCTGCTCGACAGCCCCGTGTTGGGGGTCCGCATTACGGACCCAGACTACGGTGGGGGGTCGCCTGCTCGACAGCCCCGTGTTGGGGGTCCGCATTACGGACCCGGACTACGGTGGGGGGTCGCCTGCTCGACAGCCCCGTGTTGGGGGTCCGCATTACGGACCCGGACTACGGTGGGGGGTCGCCTGCTCGACAGCCCCGTGTTGGGGGTCCGCATTACGGACCCGGACTACGGTGGGGGGTCGCCTGCTCGACAGCCCCGTGTTGGGGGTCCGCACTCCGGACCCCCAGGGTTAGGGTTAAGGGTTAGGGTTAGGGTAGCCAGCCCTAACCGCACTTCGGACCCGCATTGCGGACCCGCAATTCGGAGACGCACTTCAAGCCCGCACTTGGGCC
>JAVYJU010000090.1:0-20581 GCA_033032245.1 Poecilia picta | reverse complement strand
CGATCCGGGCCCCAAACTGGTCAGCCCCCCTTAAGGGGAGGCCGACAAAGTTTAAAAACGGTGAGTTTCGTGCATGCTGAAGGGGTCATACCAGGGGTCAAAGTTCACCTATTGTTTTCTAATTTCAAACTTTATCGTAGAGACTTCAAATTTAGTAGACTTGTAGAACTCCCCAAGGCAGTCAATATTCAAATTTAATTTTATATTCCAACTAGGACAGGAAGTCGGCCATTTGGATTGAAATTCCCTTTTTTTGCTGTTTACACGTTGAATTAGATCGACTCCTCCTAGGAATTTCGATCGATCAGCTTCAAACTGGGTCAGATTATTCAAAGGCATTGGGTTATAACAGTTGTCAATATGGGAAAATTTCATGCATGCTGGAGTGGTCATACCAGAGGTCAAAGTTCCCCGAATCGCCAGGAAACACAAAACGGTTATATCTCTTACACAAACTGTATAACTCTTACACAAAAGCAGACATTGGGACCAAACTTTCAGTGTTTGATACCTTCGGGCCCCCCTATAAGAATAAATTTGGTAAATGATGACAACACTTAGGCCACGCCCCCTGAGAACCGGAAGTGCATGTTTTACTCTGAACGGTCGCTATCTGACCCCTTTTACTGAATCAAACATAAAAACTGTGTTTAAGAACGGGAAAACATGTTGGTGTGTTATGGATTCCAACCCTGTTGATTTTCGATAAAGTAGGTGGGCGTGGCGGGTGTGGCGAAATGACCTTTAACGCCGTGTCCATAAAGTTTGGCTATAAATCCAAATTTTCAGCTGAGCTTCACCAATACTTGACATGACTGATCCTGGTGGGATGCCTAACGATCTATGTCGTCATAGTCTGACGTCATCTGGCCCCGCCCCCTCAGAACAGATGGGGCCTTTTTTTTCCCTTGGAAAGCTCCATCTCTGGCTCTCTCAACCTAATTTAAGATGATTTTTGTGTTGGATGGCAGATAACAAGTTGATCTCACTTGCTTTAAAAGCCAATAGATTTCAGTAGAAGGCGTGCGTGAGACTGTGACGAAATAGAGCTCACGCCACCACCATACGTTTGGGCTGTAATTCCACAATTTTAAAAATGAGCTGCACCAAACTTGACATGAGTGATCCTGGTGGGATGCCTAACAATCCTATGTCATCTTAGTGTGCGCACCTTAGCCCCGCCCACTTTTAGCAGGAAGTTTGCATGTTTTTTAGGGAATTTCTTATTTTTAATCTGTGTTTCATATGGAAATTTTTTTGTCTGCAAACTGGGTGAATGAACTCAGTCAAGCTGGCTGACCCGGGGGCGTGGCCAAATGTCAGTCCCTCGCCATTTTGCACACGATTGTCTGTAAACACACGCACCTTCCGATTTGGGACCAAACTGAGACGTATGACCTTTGTTCCCCGCTGAAGAGCCCAACAGAATTTAAAATGTAATTGAGTCCACTGCTCACACTTTGGTCTTACATCAGCTATATCTCCTCTCTACATTGACCGATATGAATGAAATCTGGGGTGTCTGACCAGGGAAGGATGTCAGACTCAACGCTGCGTATGACGGGGTGAGAGCGTCTGCGGTGGCAAGCAAATGGCGGTGCTGGAAACCCGCGGTGGCTATAGGCCGAAGCAGCGCTAGCTGCGAGGGCCGCTCGATGCTCCGCGGAGCTTTAATTAGGCCCGAGCAGCTAAGCGCTGCGAAGGCCTATTGTTTTTGTGCTGTTTATTTAATTATTAGGCCCGGCAGCTAAGCGCTGCGAAGGCCTATTGTTTTTCTAATGTTTATTATTATTATTATTACGATTCTTCTCCAAATGAATTTCCTTTTTGGGGCTTTATCATATTCAAAAACTCACCAATCTTGGTGGGCACATAGAGTGTGGTGAAAATTTACGTATTTTAAGGTTCTCCCAAAAATTGCAAAAGAAACGGCTCAAAGGCGCCCCCTAGAAATTTTCAAAGGACCCATTCCTATTCACTTACTTTATCGTAGAGACTTGAAATTCGGTATGCTTGTAGAACTCCCCAAAACACTCAGAATTTACAATTAATGTCATAGTGCAAGTATGACAGAAAGTCGGCCATCTTGGATTGAAATTTCGATTTTGACCCCATTTTGGCCGTTTATAGACGTTGCATTTGATCGAACTCCTCCTAGGGATTTCGATCGATCGGCTTCAAACTTGGTCAGATCCTTCATAACGGATGTCCGATTAAAAGTTATCAAAACGGTGACTTTTCGTGCATGCTGAAGGGGTCATACCAGGGGTCAAAGTTCACCTATCCGTTTCCAATTTATCAACTTTATCGTAGAGACTTCACATTTGGTCCACTTGTAGAGCTCCCCAAGCCAGTCAGAATTCAAATTTAATGTTATATTGCAACTATGACAGGAAGTCGGCCATTTTGGATTGAAATTCCGATTTTTGCCGTTTTTGGCTGTTTTTGACGTCGAATTTGATCGAACTCCTCCTAGGGATTTCGATCAATCAGCTTCAAACTCGGTCAGATCGTTCATAAGGCATTGGGTTATGAAAGTTATCAAAACGGTGAGTTTTCATGCATGCTGAAGGGGTCATACCAGGGGTCAAAGTTCACCTATTCGCCATGAAACATGAAACTGTTATATCTCTTACACAAACTGTTATAAATCTTACACAAAAGCTCACAGAGACACCAAACTTTCAGTGATTGATCATCATCGGATGCCCTACAAGACCCAAAGGTCAAATGATGACATCACTTAGGCCACGCCCCCTGAGAACAGGAAGTATCATGTTTTACTCTGAAAGGTCCCATTCTCACCACTTGTACTTAATTGACATGAAACTCTGTCCACAGACAGAAAACATATTGATGTGTTAAAGATTCCAACCCTTTTTTTTTCAATAGAGTAGGTGGGCGTGGCAGCGTGAAGTGACCTTTAACGCCGTGTCCATACGTTTGGCTATAAATTCCACAATTTTCAGCCGAGCTTCACCAAACTTCACATGAGTGATACTGGTGGGATGCCTAACGATCCTATGTCGTCATAGTCTGACGTCATCTAAGCCCCGCCCCTCAGAACAGGATGTGCCTTTTTTTTCCTTGGAAAGCTCCATCTCTGGCTCTCTCAACCTAATCAAGATGATTCTGTGTTGGATGGCAGATAACAAGTTGATCTCACTTGCTTTAAAGCGCCAATAGATTTCAGTAGAAGGCGTGGCCGTGAGACTGTGACGAAATAGAGCTCACGCCACCACCATACGTTTGGCTGTGGATTCCACAATTTTAAACTGAGCTGTTCCAAACTTCACATGAGTGATCCTGGTGGGATGCCTAACAATCCTATGTCATCATAGTGTGACGTCACCTTAGCCCCGCCCACTTTTAACAGGAAGTAGCATGTTTTTTAGCGAATTTCTTATTTTTAATCTGTGTTTCATATGGAATTAGTTGTCTGCAAACTGATGATGAACTCAGTCAATGCTGGCTGACCCGTGGGGGCGTGGCCAAATGTCAGTCCCTCCACATATACACACGATTGTCTCTAAATCACACACGCCCTTCCGATAGGCACCAAACCGGATACATATGACCTTTGTTCCCCGATTAAGAGCACAACAGCATTGAAATGTAATTTGACTCCACTGCACCCACTAGGTCATTACATCAGCTATATCTCCTCTCTACATTGACCGATCTGAATGAAATTTGGTGTGTGTGACCAGGGAATGATGCCAAACTCAACGCTGCATATGACATGGCGGACGCGTGCTTCAACTCTGCAAGACTATACGCGGTGGCAGGCAGGTGGCGGTGCTGGATACCCCGCGGTGGCTATAGGCCGAAGCAGCGCTAGCTGCGAGGGCCGCTCGAGGCTCCGCGGAGCTTTTTTATTTATTATGCTTCCGTCAAATGAATTGGCTTTTTGGGGGCTTTATCATATTCAAAAACTCACCAAAGTTGGCGAGCGCATAGAGCCTGGTGAAAATTTACGTATTTTAAGGTCCTCCCAAAAATCGCAAAAGAAACGGCTCAAGGGCGCCCCCTAGAAATTTTCAAAAGACCCATTCCTATTCACTTACTTTATCGTAGAGACTTGAAATTCGGTATGCTTGTAGAACTCCCCACAACACTCAGAATTTACAATTAATGTCATAGTGCAAGTATATACAGGATGTCGGCCATTTTGGATTGAAATTCCGATTTTGACCCCATTTTGGCCGTTTATAGACGTTGCATTTGATCGAACTCCTCCTAGGGATTTCGATCGATCGGCTTCAAAACTTGGTCAGATCCTTCATAAGGATGGCCGATTAAAAGTTATCAAAAGGGTTTGAGTTTTCGTGCATACTGAAGGGGTCATACCAGGGGTCAAAGTTCACCTACTCGTTTCCAATTCATCAACTTTATCGTAGAGACTTGAAATTTGGTACACTTGTAGAGCTCCCCAAGACAGTCAGAATTCAAATTTAATGTTATTTTCCAACTATGACAGGAAGTCGGCCATTTTGGATTGAAATTCCGATTTTTGCCGTTTTAGACGTCGAATTAGATCGAACTCCTCCTAGGGATTTCGATCAATCAGCTTCAAACTCGGTCAGATCGTTCATAAGGCATTGGGTTATGAAAGTTATCAAAACGGTGAGTTTTCGTGCATGCTGAAGGGTCATACCAGGGTCAAAGTTCACCTATTCGCCATGAAACACAAACTGTTATATCTCTTACACAAACTGTTATAACTCTTACACAAAAGCTCACAGAGAAAACCAAACTTTCAGTGATTGATCATCATCGGATGCCCTACAAGACCCAAAGGTCAAATGATGACATCACTTAGGCCACGCCCCCTGAGAACAGGAAGTGTCATGTTTTGTTCTGAACGGTCCATTCTGACCACTTTTCCTTAATTCAGATGAAACTTTGTCCACAGACAGAAAACATGTTGGTGTGTTGTGGATTACATCCCCGTTTGTTTTTGATGGAGTAGGTGGGTGTGGTGGCGTAGCGAAGAGACCTTTAACGCTGCGTCCATACGTTTGGCTATATAGATTCCACAATGTTGAGCCGAGCTTCACCAAACTTGACATGAGATGATCCTGGTGGCATGCCTAATGATCCTATGTCGTCATAGTCTGACGTCATCTAAGCCCCGCCCCCTCAGAACAGGATGTGCCTTTTTTTTCCTTGGAAAGCTCCATCTCTGGCTCTCTCAACCTAATCAAGATGATTCTGTGTTGGATGGCAGATAACAAGTTGATCTCACTTGCTTTAAAGCCCCAATAGATTTCAGTAGAGGGCGTGGCCGTAGGACCTCGGCGAAACAGAGCTCACGCCACCACCATACGTTTGGCTGTAAATTCCATATTTTTGACCTAAGCTGCTCCTACCTTCACATGAGTGATCCTGATGGGACGCCCAACGATAATATGTCATCATAGTGTGACGTCACTTTAGCCCCGCCCACTTTTAACAGGAAGTAGCATGTTTTTTACCGAATTTCTTATTTTTAATCTGTGTTTCATATGGAATACTTGTCTGCAAACGATGATGAACTCAGTCAATGCTGGGTGACCCGGGGGGGGCGGCCAAATGTCAGTCCCTCGCCATATGCACACGATTGTCTCAAATCACCCACACGCCCACCGATTGGAACTACCTATGCCCCGCCCCCAAAAAAAAATTTAAAATTTTTTGCCCCACTGCCCCACAGCATTAACTCCTATGACCCTTAAAAATTGGTTTTAAGTTGGTGAATTGGGAAAGGGTTTCCAAAAACCCCCCAAAGGGGGGGCTAGGGGAAATTTTTTTGGGGGGGGGCCGGGGGGGCTTTAACCCTTTAAAAGGGGGGGGGGGGGCGGTTGGGGGTTTAAAATAAAAAAACCTGGGGCCCAAAATTTTTTTTTTCTATTATTTTTAAAAATTGGGTTTTTTTTGGGGTTTTAAACCCCCAAAAATTTTAAAAAAGGGGGGGGGAAGGTTTTGGGAAAAAATTTTTTTTCCTCCCCCCCTTTTTTTTAAAGGCTTTTAGGGGCCCCCAAAAAAAATTTTAAAGGGGAACCCAAATTCCCCTTTTTTTTTTTTGGGGATTGAAAAAGGGGTTTAAAACCCGCGTTAATTTCAATTTTTAGGGAAAATTGGGCGGGGGTGGGCCTTTTTGGTTTTAATTTCCCCTTTTTCCCCTTTTTTTTAGGTTTTTTTGGGTTCCCGGGTTTCACCGGGGTCAAATGGTTCAAATTTTTTTTAAAAGGGGGGAAAAAAAATTAAACAAAAGGGGTTTTTTTTCATTAAGGGGGGTTTTCGGGGCAAAGGGAAAAAAAAAAATTTTACCCCCCCGAAATTGGATTTTGTTTTTTTGGGGCCCAAAAAAAATTTTTTTTTTAAATTTTTATAAAAGGGGGGGGGCCAAAAATTTATTTTAAAAAAGGGGGGTTTTTTGGAAAATTTGTTTTGGGAAAACCCCTTTTTTCGATAAAAATTTAACCCCTTTTTTTTTTAAACTTTGGGGAAATTTCAAAATATTTTGGGGGTTTAAAAAGGCAAAGTTACAAAAAGTTTTTCCGGAACTTTTTTCTTTAAACCCAAAATTTTTTTTTACTAAAGGGGAAGGGAAAAAATTTTTGTTTTGGTCCCCAAAACCAAAAAAGGTTTTTTGGGGGTTAGGGGGGGGGGGGTTTTTTTTTTTTTTTTTTTTTAAATTTTTTTTGTTTTGGGGTTTTTTTTTTTTTTTTTGGTTTTTTTTCCCCTTTTTTTTTTGGGGGGTTTTTTTTTGTTTTTTTTTTTTTTGGGTTTTTTTTTTTTTTTTCCCCTTTTGGAAAAATTTTTTTTTTTTTTTTTTTTATGTTTTTGTTTTTTTTTTTTTTTTTTTGGGGCCTTTTTTTTGTTTTTATTTTTTGGGGTTTTTTTTTGGTTTTTTTTTTTTCCCCTTTTAAAATTTGTGGTAGTTTTTTGGGGTTTGGGGTTTTTTAATTTTTGGGGTTTTTCCTTTTTTTTTTTTGCCCTGGGTTTTTTTTGGCCCCCTCCTTGGGGGTTGTTTTTTTTTTTTTTTTAAAAATCTTTTTTTTTTCCTTTTGTCGTTTTTTTTTTTAAACTGGGTTTTTTTTTTTTTTTTCCCCTGCCCCTTTTGGTTGTTTTTGGGGGTTTGGGGTTTTTTATGTTTTTTTCTTTTGTTTTTTTTTTTTTGGGGTTTTTTTGGGGCCCCCCTTTTTTTTTTTTTCCCTTTTTTTTTAAAAAAGCTTTGTTTTGTTTTTGGGGGCCCTAAAACCCAAAGGTAAACTATACATCACTGAGGCCACCCCCCTGGAACAGGAAGTGACAAGTGAAAAGGATCTGAACGGTCGTTTTGCCCCTTTCCAAATAACTTAAAAACTGTGCCAAGGCAAAAACTTTTTGATGTGTCCGGTTCCCCAACCCCTTTGTCTAGGTGGAGTAGGGGGCCGGGCGGGGCAAGTGACCTTTAACCCGCGTCCATACGTTTGGAAAAAGTTTCCCAAAAATGTTGGCCGGCTTCACCAAACTTGATATATGATCCTAGGGATGCCAAACGATTTTGTCGTAAAAGTCTGACTCTCTAAGCCCCCCCCCTCAGAACGGAAGTGCCTTTTTTTCCCTTTTGGGAAGCTCCACTCTGCTCTCTCAACCTAATAAGTGATTCTGTTTGGATGACAGTAACAAGTTGGTCTCCTCCTTTTAAAGCGCCAACAGTTTTTAGTACAGGGCGTGGCGTAGGACCTCGGCAAATAGAAATACCCCACCCCTTCGTTTGGCTGAAATTTTCCATTTTTTTTGACCTGAGCTTCTCCAACTTGAATGATCCCTGGTGGGCGCCCCTGTCCTTGTCATCATAGTTGAGTATCTAAGCCCCGCCCCCTCAAAAACAGGAAGTGTCTTTTTTTTTTGGTAACCCCCATTTGGCTCTCTAACTACTCAAGAGATTCTTTTTGGATGCAAAAAAAGTTGGCTCCATTTTTAAAGTGCCAAAGTTTCAGTAGAAGGGTGGCCGGGAGGCCGTGGCGAAAAAGAATCACGCCACCATGTTTTGTTGGCTCTAGATTCCACAATTTTGACCCCCAAACGCCCCCCAAACTCACTGATGCCCCCGGGGGATCCCCCCAAAGACCTAGTCATCAAAGTGTTACGTCATCTTAGTCCCCCCCACTTTATACAGGAAGTAACTGGGTTTTTTCATTTTTTTTTTTTTTTTTGTGTTTTTCATCTGGTTTAAACTCTGAAATAAGTTTAACTCAGTCAATGCCGCTGCCAAGGGGGCGTGGCCAAAAGTCAGTCCCTCGCCAATGCAACGATTGTCTCTAAATCCCAGACTTTCCCTTGGGACCAAAAATGGAGACGTATGCCTTTTTTCCCCCCCTAAAAAGCCCAAAAAGTATTAAAAAAGTATTTTGGGCCATGGTACACTAGGTCTTTTCTCAGCTATTTTCCCCCTCTACTTGCCGTATAATGAAAATTTTGGGGGGTCTGACCAGGGAAGGATGTCGAATCCCGCTGCTTTTACTTGGGGGCCCCCAACGGGGGGGACCCCTATGAGGTGGCAAGCAAATGGCGGTGGGGATAACCGCGGTGGCTTTGGCGGCAGCCAGTGGAGGGCTCCCCTCGGGGTCCCCGGGGGGGTTTAATTCCTTTTTTATTCCGTCAAAGAAGGTTTTGGGGGTTTACATTCTAAAAAAAACCCAAATTGGCGGTGCGAAAAATTTTCGTGAAAATTACGTATTTGGGGGGTCCCAAAAAACGCAAAAGAAAGTCAAAGGGCCCCCTGAAATTTTTAAAAGACCTTTTCCCTTTTTCCTTACTTTATCGTGAGACTTGAATTGGTTTGCTTGTGAATCCCAAAAAGTCAAAATTTTCAATTAATGTCATGTGCAAGTATGACGGAGTCGGCCATTTTGGATTGAAATTTCCCTTTTGACCCCATTTTCGCCGTTTAAAACCGGGGTTTTTTTTTTTAATTCCTAGGGTTTCGTGATCGGCTTCAAACTTGGTCAGATTCTTCAAAGGGGTGGCCCATCAAAAGTTATAAAACGGTGAGTTTTCGTCTGTAAAAAGGGATACCAGGGGTCAAGTTCACCACTCTTTCCAATTTTTTAATTTTACGTAGAGATTAAATTTGGTAACTTGTAGAGCTCCCCAGACGTCAGATTCAAATTTAATGTTATTTTCCAACTATGCAGGAAGTCGGCCATTTTGGAAAAAATTTCCGATTTTGGCGGTTTTAGAGTCGTTTTGACAAACCCCCCCGGGGATTTCGACGTCGTTCCCCAAACTCAGTCGTTCATTTTAAGGCATTGGGTTATAAAAGTTATCAAAACGTTGAGTTTCTGCATGCTGGGGTCAAACCAGAGGTCAAAGTTCACCAAAACGCCATGAAAACCCCAAACTGTTAAACTCTTACCAAACTGTTAAACTTTCAAAAAAGCTCCAGGTCCCAAACTGTCAGTGATTGATCATCACGGATGCCCAAAGACCCAAGGTAAATGTGACATCTTTTGGCCCCCCCCCTTGAGAAAGGAAGTGTCATGCTTTATCAAAATCGGTTCCTTCTGACCTTTTTTTTACTTAATTGACAAAAAAACTCTGTCCCAGCAGAAAACATATTGAGTTTACAGATTCAAACCCTTTTTTTTTTGATAGAGTAGGTGGGCGGGGCAGGGGGAATTGCCTTTTTAACGCCGTTGTCCATCGTTTGGTAAAATACCACAATTGTCCCCGAGCTTCACAAATTCACTTGAGTCCCCGGGGTTTCCCAAAACGTCCTATGTCGTATAGTCGACGCATCTAAGCCCCGCCCCCTCAAACAGGAAGGATTTTTTTTCCTTGGAATGCTCCATCTCGGCTCTCAAAACCTAATAAAGGGTGTTGGTTTGGTGACAGAAACAATTTGGTCTCACTTGCTTTAAAGCCCCAACAGTTTTCGAAAAGGGGGGGGCCGTACGTGGAAAAACGAACCCCCACCAAAACCATATTTTTTGACTGTGTTCCACTTTTTGGCCAAACTGCCCAAACTTGACTGAGTGCCTGGTGGGTGCCCACGCTAGTCTTCATAGGGGGGACGTCCCCTTTTTGCCCCCCCCATTTTAACAAAAAGTAGCATGTTTATTCCGAATTTCTTTTTTTAATCGTGTTTCATAGGAATTAGTTGTTGCAAACGAGATGACCAGTCAGCTGGCTGCCCGGGGGGCGTGGAAAATGTCAGCCCTGAATATCACACGTTGTCCTAAATCACACCCCCCCTCCGATGTCCCCAAAAACCCGGATAGGTATGATCTTTGTTCGCTGTTTTAAGGGCCCCCAACAACTTGAAATGTAATTTGATTCCCCTCCCCCCTCTAGGTCATTCATAGCTATATCCCTCTCTACTTGAGGTCGAATGAAATTTGGTGTGTGTGACCAGGGAATGATCCAAACTAAAAATGCTTAGATTGACGCGCGCTTCAACTGGGGGAAGCATATGCGGTGGAAGCAAGTGGCGGTGCGGGGGACCCCGCTGGTTGGCCCCGGGAGCGCTATGCGAGGGCCGTCGAGGTCCGCGGAGCTTTAATTTTTTTCTAAAGCCGAAAGAATTCCCCCTTTTTTGGGGGCTTTTAAACCCCCAAAAAATCCCAATTGGCGGTGCAAGATCGGTGAAAATTTACGTTTTTTTAAAGGGTTTAAAAAATCGCAAAAGAAAGGGGAAGGGGGCCCCCTTTAAAAAAATTTAAAAAAACCCTTTTCCCATTCCTTTTTTTTTTCGTAGAGACTTGAAATTCGGTACGGTTGACAACCCCCCCGACGCTCAGAATTTACAATTAAGTCATGTGCAAGATGACGGGGAAAGGGGGCCCTCTGGATTGAAAACCCTTTTGACCCTTTTGGCCGTTTTTAGACTTTTCATTTGATGAACTCCCCGGGGGTTTCGATCGATCAGCTTCAAACTGGGGCGATTCTTCAAAGGGATGGCCCTTTAAAATTTTTTAAAAAAGGTGAATTTTTGGCTGCTAAAGGGGGGCTACTGGGGTAAAGTTCCCCTTTCTCTTTCCAAAACATCAACTTTTATCGTATAGACTTGAAATTTGGGGACACTTGTAGAGCCCCCCAAAGACGTCAGAATTCAAATTTAATTTATTTTCCAACTATGGGGAAACGGCCATTTTGGGGGAAATTCCCTTTTTTCCGGGGTTTTTGACGTCAAAATTTGACAACCCCCCCCAGGGTTTTTGATAACACTTCAAACGGTCGTGTTTAAAGGCTTTTTGGTTTTGAAAGTTATAAAAGGGGGAGTTTTCATGCATTGAAGGGGTCATCCAGGGGTAAAAGTTGCCTTTCGCCATGAAACACAAACTGTTTTATCTTTACAAACCTGTTATAACTTTAACAAAAGCTCACAGGACACCAAAAAATTCGTGATTGATCACATCGGTGCCCCAAAAGCCCCCCAAAGGCCCCAAAAGATGACATCACTTGGGGCCAGCCCCCGAGAACAGGAATTTTTGGTTTTCTCTAAATGTCCCATTTTTGCCACTTTTACTAATTGACAAAAACCTGCCACAGACAAAAACATTGATGGTTAAATTTTCCAACCCTTTTTTTTTTTTTGATAGAGAGGTGGGCGTGGCAACGTGGTGAAGTGCCTTTTTAAAGCCGTGTATCGTTTGGCTATAAATTCCACAATTTTAGCCGGCTTCCCAAACTTGACATGAGGGTTGGGGGATTCCTAAGATCTATGTCGTCATAGTCGAGTATAAAAACCCAGCCCCTAAAAACAGGATGTGCCTTTTTTTTTTGGGGAAAGTCCATCTTGGCGTCTAACCAAATCAAGATGATTTGTGTTGGATGGCAATAACAATTGTCTCCTTGCTTTAAAGCACCAATAGATTTCAGTAAAGGCGTGGCCGTAGACTGTGACAAATAAGCTCACCCCCCACCATACGTTTGGCTGTAGACCCAAAATTTTTAAAAAACTGAGTCCCCCCAAAAATTTGCTGAGTGCCCCTGGGGGATCCCTAAAAATCCTAGTATCATGGGGGGGTCACCTTACCCCCCCCCCATTTTTAACGGAATACATGTTTTTTAGCGGTTTTTTTTTTTTTTAATCTTGTTTCATATGGAATTAGTTGTCGCAAACTGATGATAAACTAGTCTTGCTGGCGACCCATGGGGGCTGGCCAAATGTCACCCCTCGACATTACACCCATTGTCTAAAAATACACACGTACCTTCCCCGATGGGCACCAAACCGGATCTATGTTTTTGTACCCGGTTAAGAGCCCAACAGTTTAAAATGTAATTGAGTCCACTCCCCCCATAAGTCATTACATCACTATTTTTCCTCTTAAAAACAAAAATATGAAAAAAATTTGGGGGTTCTGCCGGGAAGGAGTCAGACTCATCCCCCAGTTGACGCCGCCCGGGGGGGGAGGGAAGCGTATGCGGTGGCAAAAAAAAGTGGTGGTGTGGTTCCCCCGCGGTGGCTAGGGGCCGAAGCGCGTGCTCGGGGGCCCGTCGAGGCTCCGCGGGCTTTAATTGGCCCCCGAGCAGCTAACGTGCGAAGGCCTATTGTTTTTGGCTGTAAATTGGCCCGAGCGTAAGCGCTGCAAAGGGCCCTAAAAATTGTACTTTTCTTCTTTTCTTTTATTAGTTCCGTCAAATAAATTTGGGTTTTTTTGGGGGCTTTATCTTTTTCAAAAACTCACCAAACTTGGCGGGCGATAGACCTGGTGAAAATTTAGGTTTTTTAAAAGGTCCTCCCAAAAATCGCAAAGAAACGGCTAAGGGGCCCCCCCTAAAATTTTTAAAAAGACCCACCTTTTTCACTTACTTTATCTTTTAGATTTAAATTTTTGGGAATGCTTGTAAAGCCAAGACAGTCAAATTACTTTAAATGTCATAGTGCAAGTTTGACAGGATGTGGCCCCATTTGATTGAATTTCGATTTTGCCCCCATTTTGGCCTTTATAGATTTTGCTTTGATCGAACCCCCCCTGGGTTTCGATCGATCGGGCTTCAAACTTGGTCAGATTCTTAAAAAGAGAGGGCGATCAAAAGTAAAAAAGGGGTGATTTTCGTGCATGCTGAAGGGTCATCCCGGGGGGTCAAAGTTCACCTACTCTTTTCCAATTCTCAACTTTATCGTACGTTTTAAAATTTTGGGGTACACTTGTGACCCCCCAAGACATCAAATTCAAATTTTTTTTTTTTCCAATATGACGAAAAGTCGGCCATTTTGGTTAAATTCCGATTTTGCCGGTTTTAGACGTCGAATTAGACGAACTCCTCCGGGGATTTCGACGATCAGCTTAAAACTCATCAGATTATTCAAAGGCATTGGGTTAAAAAATTTTTCAAATGGTGAGTTTTCGTACATGCTGAAGAGGTCATACAAGGTCAAAGTTCCCCGAATCGCCTAACACGAAACGTTATAACTCTTACACAAACTTTATAACTCTTCACAAAAGCTCAAAAGGGGCACCAAAATTAAAATGGTTGATCCCATCGGGTCCCCCACAAAACCCCCAAAAGGGCAAAAGCGACACATTTTGGCCCCCCCCCCTTTTGGGAAAAGGAAGTGTATGTTTTGTTTGAACAGTCGTTATCTGACATTTTGACAAATAAATTTTAAAAAATGTGTCCAAGGAAAAAACATGTTTTTTTCTTATGGATTCCAAACCCGTTTTTTTTTTTGGGGGAGGTGGGCGGGCGGCGTGGCGAAGTGCCTTTAAAAACCGTGCCATGTTTGGTATAAATTCCCCAAATTTTTAGCCCAGCTTCACCAAAAATTTACATTTGGATCTGGGGGATGCCAACGATCCTATGTCCTCATATTTACTCATCTAAGCCCCCCCCTCAGAACAGGAATGTTTTTTTACCTTGGAAAGCTCCATCTTTTGGTCTCCAACCAAAAGGATGATTCTGTTTGCATGACAAAACAAAATTGGGGTCACATGCTTTAAAGCGCCAACATTTTTCAGTAGAGTTTCTGTCAATGCTGGCGCCCGTGGGGGGGTGGAAAGTCACCCTCGACATATCACCAGAATGTCTCTAAAAAAAGGGCCCCTCCATAGTCCCAAACCGGATAGGTATGACCTTTGTTCCCCCCTTTAAAACCCAACAAAAATTTAAATGTTTTGATCCCCTGGCCCTCTAGGTCTTACATCAGCTTTTTTCCTCTTTCATTGACCGATTGAAGAAATTTGTGTGTGGGGCCCCGGGAAGATGCCCAACTCAAAACTGTGTATGAATGGTGGACGCGCGCTTCAACTCGGGAAACTGTACGCGGGGGGGAGGCAGGTGGCGGTGTGGATAAAACGCCCGGTGGCTATGGCCGAAGCGCGTAGCTGCGGGGCCCCCCGAGGCCCGCGGAGCTTTTTAAATTGGCCCGAGCAGCTAAGCCTGCGAAGGCCTATTGTAATTTACTGTTTATTATATTTTTTTTTATTATTATTTTCTTATTTTTATTATGCTTCCGCCAAGAATGGCTTTTTGGAGGTTTTTCATATTCAAAAAAACTCACCAAACTTGGCGGTCGCGTAAGTTGCGGAAAATTCGTATTTTAACGTCCCTCCCAAAAATCGCAAAAGAAACGGTCAAGGGCCCCCAGAAATTTTCAAAAAACCCTTTCCTTTTCACTTATTTTTACGTAGAGTTTTTAAAATTTGGTATGTTTGTGAACTCCCAAAAAAGTAAAATTTTTCAATTAATGTCTGGCAAGTATGAAGGTGTCGGCCATTTTTGGTTAAAATCCGTTTTTACCCTTTTGGCCGTTTTAGACTTTGGGGATTTGATCGAATCCCCTAGGGGGGCGAGTTGGCTTCAAACTTGGTCGATTCTTCAAAAGGGGGTTTGGCGACAAAAGTTATCAAAACGGTGATTTTTGTGCAGCTGAAGGGGTATCCAGGGGTCAAAGTTCACCTACTTTTTCCAATTATCAACTTTATCGTACAGATTTTAAATTTGGTACACGGTAGGCTCCCCAAGACATTCAGTTTTAAATGTATGTTTTTTTCCCAAAAATATGACAGGGGTCGGCCATTTGGATTAAAAATTCCCCTTTTGCGGTTTTAGCGGAATTACTTGAACTCCTTTTGGGTTTCCCCTCAAAAGCTTCAAATCGTAGATGTTCATGGCTTTGGGGTATGAATGTTATCAAAACGGGAGTTTTCGGCATGCTGAAGGGGCATAAGGGTAAAAATTCACCGAATCTCGGAAACACAAAACTGTTATATCTTACACAAACTGTTATAACTCTTCCCAAAAAACTCACAGAGACCCCCAAAATTTTAGTGATTGATTTTCAGGTGCCCTAAAAGCCCCAAAAGGTCAAATGATGACAAACTTGGCCAGCCCCTGAGAACAGGAAGTGTCATGTTTCTCTGAAGGGGTCGCATTGACCCCTTTTACAAGGCAGAAATCTGTCCACAGACAGAAAAAAATATTGATGTGTTACAGATTCAAACCCTTTTTTTTTCGATAGATAGGTGGGCGGGCAGCGGTTAAAGTGCCTTTAACGCCGTGTCCATATTTTTTGGTATAAATTCCAAATTTTTTCCCAGCTTCACCAAACTTGACATGAGTGACCCCGGTGGAATGCACGCCCCTATGGTCATGTCTGCGTCATCAAAGCCCCGCCCCCTCAAACGGGGTTTTTACTTTTTTTTTTGGGAAAAGCCCTTCTTGGCTCTCTAAAACCAATCAAGATGATTCTGTTTTGGATGAAGATAACAATTTGGTCTCACTTCTTTTAAACCCAAAGTTTTTAGTAGAGGGCGGGGGCCTGGACCCGGGAAACAGAACTCCGCCCCCACCATACTTTTGGTGTAAATTCCATATTTTTGCCCTGAGCTGCCCAAAAATTGCAGATTTCTGGGGGGATGCCGACGACCCTTTTTTTATCATGTCTGCGCTCAACCCCCCCCCCTCAGAAAAGGAAGGTTTTGTTTTACCCTGAATGGTCCCCCTGCCCCCGGGGGCCTAATCAAGACGAACTCTTTCCACAGACAGTAACTGTGTGTGTTACAGATTCCACCCCCAAGGCCTTGATGGGTAGGTGGGGTTGGCGGGGCGAAAAGACCTTTAAGCGTGTCCTACGTTTGGCTATGATTTTCCCAATTTAACAGAGCTTCACCAAATTGGGGCTGAGTGATCCTGTTGGGACCCCCAAAGTCCATGCATCATAGTGTGACGTCACTTTTTCCCCCCCACTTTTAACGGAAGTTTTTGGCCCCCTGGAACGTGGCCAAATTCAACCCTCGCCATAGGGGCCGATTGTCTCTAAATCACCCGCCCCTTCCCAGAGGCCCCAAAACCGGATAGTTTGACCTTTTTTTCCCCAATTAAGAGCCCCCAAAGCATTGAAGTGTAATGGACTCCACTGCGCCCCCAGGCATTCATCAACTGTCCCCCCCTCTACATTGTGATCTGAATGAAATTTGGTGTGTGGACCAGGGGTTTTCCAAAATAACGCTGCGTTTTTCAGACGGCGCCGCTTTACTCTGCCAGACGTACGCGTGGCAGGCGGGGGGGGGTGCTGGATACCCCGCGGTGGTTTGGCCGAAGCAGCGCTAGTGCGGGGGCCGTCGAGGCTCCGCGGAGCTTTAATTCTTCTTTTAGGCCCCCGCAGTAAGCGTGCGAAGGCCTATTTAATTGTACTGTTTCTTTTCTTTTATTTTTCTTCGTCAAATGAATTGGTTTTTTTGGGGGGGTTTTTCATACTCAAAAACTCACCAAATTTTGGGGGGCGCATTGATCTGGTGAAAATTTCGTATTTTAAGGTTCTCCAAAAAAGAAAAAAAAAACGGCTTTTTGGGCGCCCCCCGAAAAATTTTCAAAACACCCTTCCATTACCCCTTACTTTTCGTAGAGACTTGAAATTTTGGACGGGGTACAATCCCCCCAAACCTCAGTTTTTTAATTAAGTCATGTGCAAGTTGACGGATGTCGGCCCCCTTGGATTGAAAACCCATTTTGACCATTTTGGCCGTTTTAGACGTTGCATTTGATCGAATCCTCCTAGGGATTTTTATCGTTTTGGGTTCAAAAATTTGGGCACGTTCTTCATAAAGGGACGGCCGATCAAAAGTTATCAAAATGGTGAGTTTTGTGCTTTTTGAAGGGGGGATACCAGGGGTCAAAGTTCACCTACTCGTTCCAATTAAAACTTTTCGTAGAGACTGAAATTTTGTATATTTAGAGCTCCCAAGACAGTCAGAATTAAATTTAATGTTTTTTTTCCAATATGACAGGAATGGGGCCTTTTTGGTTAAAAATTCCGTTTTGGCTTTTTTAAAGGAATTTGATCAAAATCCCCTAGGGTTCGATCAATCGGCTTCAAATTGGGGCAGATTTTTTAAAGGGGATGGCCGAAAAAAAAGTTTCAACGGTGAGTTTTCGTCCCCGCTGAAGGGGTCAACCGGGGGTAAAATTTTACCTTTCGCATGGAAACCAAACTGTTATATTCTTACAAAAAACGTTATAACTCTTACACAAAAGCTCACAGAGACACCAAATTTTAGTGATTGTCTCATCGGGTGCCTTAAAAAACCCCCAAGGGGGCAAATGATGACATCCTTGGGGGCCCCGCCCCCTGAGAACAAGAAGTGTCTGTTTTTTGAAGGGGGCCATTCTGACCCCTTTTTTTTTTTTACATGAACTCTGTCCCAGACAGAAAAATTTTTTAGTTTAAAGTTTACAACCCTTTTTTTTTCGATAGAGTAGGGGGCTTTTCTTCGTGGTGAAGTGCCCTTTAAAAGCCGTGTCCATAGTTTGGTAAAAATTTTCCAAAATTTTCAGCCGGCTTCACCAAACTTGCATGAGTGATCCGGGGGATGCCTAACGACCCCATGTCGTCATGTCGCGTCATCAAGCCCCCCCCCCTCAGAAAGGATGTCCTTTTTTTTCCTTTTAAACCCCTTTTCGGGGTCTTCAACCAAAAGATGTTTGTGTTGGATGGCAGATATAAGTTGATCTCACTTGTTTAAAGTCCAAAGATTTAGTAGAAGGCGTGGCCGTGAACTGTGACGAATAAGCTCACGCCACCACCATACTTTTTTCTGTGATTCCCCAATTTTAAATGGCTGCCCCAAACGTTTTTAGTGATCTGGTGTGATGCCCAAGTCCATGTTGTATATCTGACTCATTAGCCCGCCCCCCCACAACGGAAGTGTTTTTTTTTTTTTCCTTGGGGAAACCCATCTCTCCCCCCTTTAAAATAATCAAGAGTCTGTGTTGGATTCAGATACAAGTTGGTTGAGTGCTTTAAACCCCAACAGTTTTCATTTAAAAAGGGGGGGGCCTAGGATCTCGGGAAACAGAACTCCCCCCCCCCCTACGTTTGGCGTATTTTCCCCTTTTTTTTCCCCGAGCTTCTCCAAAAAATTGACATGAGTCCCCCCGGGGGGCCCCCAACGACCAGTCATCAGGTGACGTCCCTTTAGCCCCCCCACTTTTAACAAAGTAGCGTTTTTTAGCAAATTTTCTTATTTTTAATTGTGTTTCATATCAAATTTGTTTGTGTAAACTGATGTTTTAAAAAAGACAATGCGGCTGACCGGGTGGGGCGGGCCAAATGTTCCCTGGGGCATAAACACGTTTTTTCTAAATCAACCGCCCGTCGATAGTCACCAAACCCCATCGTATGACCTTTGTTCCCGCTTAAAGCCCAAACAACATTGAAATGTAATTTGACTCCACTGGCCCCCAGGTCTTTTTCATAGCATTCTCCTCCAAATTGACCTTTTGAATGAAATTTGGGTTTTTGTGCAGGGAACGATTCCAAAACAAAGCTGTTTTTGACATGGCGGACGCGCGCTTCAACTCTGCAAGATTTCGCGGTGGCAGCGGGGGGGGGGTGGATCCCCCGGGGGCTTTTGGGGAAAAAAGCGCAGCCGCGGGGCCCCCTCGGGCTCCGGAGCTTAATTAGGGGCCGGGGCCAAAAGGCCCGCGAAAAGGGCCATTTTAATTGCGCTGTTTTTTTATTATTATTTTTTTTTCTTTTTTTTATGCTTCCGCCAAAAATTGGTTTTTGGGGCTTTTTCATATCAAAACTCACCAAATTTTGGGGGGGCGTCAAGTCTGCGTGAAATTTTGTTTTTAACGTCCCCCCCCCAAAAACGCAAAAGAAACGGCTCAGGCGCCCCCAAAATTTTCAAAAAAACCCTTTTCCATTCACTTACATTTTTGTAGAGCTTGAAATTCGGTATGCTTGTAAATCCCCAAAACACTCAGAATTTACAATTAATGTCATAGTGCAAGTAGAAGGATGTCGGGGCCTTTGGTTTTAAAATTTCCATATTGACCCCCTTTTCGCCGTTTTTGAGTTGCATTTGATCGAACCCTTTAGGGGGTTTTATCGATCGGGGTTTAAATTGGTCAGTCCTTTTTAAAAAGGTTTTGGCCGATTAAAAGTTTTTAAAAGGTGAGTTTTCGTGCCGCTGAAAGGGGCATACCGGGGTCAAAGGTTTTCCTACCGTTTCCAAAATTTTCACTTTATTAGAGACTTGACTTTTTTGGGACACTTGTAGAGCTCCCCCCAAACAGTCGAATTCAAATTAATGTTTTTGCAAACTTGACAGGAAGTCGGCCCCTTTTGGATGAAATTCCGATTTTGGCTGTTTTTGGGGGTTTTTGAAGTCGAAAATTTATGAACTCCTCCCAGGGACTTCGATCAATCAGCTTCAAACTCGGTGATCGTTATAGGGGTTGGGTTTGAAAGTTATCAAAACGGTGAGTTTTCGTGCATGCTGAAGGGGTCATTCCAGGGGCAAAGTTCACCTATTCGCCAGAAACACGAAACTGTTAATTCTTTCCAAACGTTATAACTCTTTTACAAAAGTCACAGAGCACCAAACTTTCGTGATTTATCATCATCGGGGGGCCCCCCAAACCCCAAAAGGTCAAAGATGACTCACTTAGGCCCCCCCCCCCGAGAAAGGAATGCATGTTTTACTTGAACGGTCGTATTTGAACCCTTTACTTAATCAACATGAAACGGGGGCCAAGGCAAAAACAGTTCTGTGTACGGGGGTTTCCCAAACCCCCTTTGTTAGGGGGAGAGGGGGGGGGGGCGGGGGGGGGCCAAGTGACCTTTAACGCCGTGTCCCCACGTTTGGCTAAATTCTAAATTTTTTAGCCGAGCTTTACCAAAAATTCACATGAGTGAACTGTTTTGGGGTGCCCCCGATCCGTGCGTCATAGTCTGACGTTTAAAACCCCCCCCCCCACAACAGGGAAATGCCTTTTTTCCTTGGAAACCCATCTGCCCCCCTCAACCTAATCAAGATGATTTGTGGGGGGACAGTTTAAAAAAATTTTCTCACTTGGTTAAGCGGCAACGCTTTCATAGGGTTGTGGGGCCTGGGACCGCGGCGAAACGAGCTCACGCCACCAAAACCTAGTTTGGCTATAGATTCCACAATTTTGACCGGCTCACCAACTTGCCATGAGTTATCCTGGTGGGAGCCTAACGTCCCAAAAACCACAGTGTGCGTAATCTAAGCCCCGCCCCCCAAACGAAAGTGACTTTTTTTTTTTTTGGGAAAGCTCCATTCTGGCTTTTTGACCTAATCAATAGATTCTCTGTGGATAACAAATAACAGTTGGTTCACTTGGTTTTGGA
>JAVYJU010000089.1:7500-20817 GCA_033032245.1 Poecilia picta | reverse complement strand
TTTAACCCCCCATTCTAAGTCGGGACGTTTCAGTTCATTTTGAGAAAAATTGGGCCATGTGGAATGAAATGAAGATCTGAAAGGTCCTGTTATCTTACTTTCTCCACAGAGTGCAGTTCACTCCATCTGGGGAAAAGGAGCCTGGCTGACAAGCTTCACACACTGTATCATGTCTGCTGGTTCCTGTTAAAACACAAACAGTTTAACACAGAAACACACCAACATTTACAAACGGTTTTAAATCCATGAATGAATTCAGACTCACCAGGCTGCTTTATTCTCTCTCCAGGTTTACAGACTGAATGTTTCTCTGCTGTGCTACATCCTGTACTATCTACTAAACTTTTGCAGAAAAACCCACTTAGAACATCACAAATCGAATCCGATGCTGATGTACAGTTCTGCTTCGCAAAGAGACCAAGCCCTAGAAAATAAAAGCACTTGTTACGACTATTTAAATTGTTATCAAATCCCTTTTCAGTTTCCCTGACTGTACCTGGGTCACAGATGGTGCAGGAGAGGCAGCTCTTCAGTCCGTTATATTTGTTCATGTAAGTTCCCGTCTGACAGGGGACGCAGTGTGTTCCTGACTCAACTGTGCAGTCCCTGCCAACCACGGTTCCTGTAAGAATACAACAGGATTATTATTTTACTAGAAACAGATCTTCATCAGCTCAGGTACAACAAGGCTACTTTACAGCTAAGATTCCAAATGAAGTTAAAAAGAGACTGTTGTTTGAAATGGTTTAATACAGAAAAAATGTCCTAGCTAGTCAACGTATTTCCTGCAGCAGACAACAGATTAACATCTCTTGGGAAGTCAGGACTGTTGTTTTTGTCTGAGTAACATTTTGGAAAATATTTTCTTCTAAGGAGTTTTACCACACTGCATTTTTTTTACTTTCACTTTAATAATACTCTACCTGCTATGTGTAATTTCACTGAATGAAGATCAAACATGTTTTAACCAAAACATTAACAGATACAGACACACAGCTACAGTTTGTCAAAACGGGAATAAATATTTTACTACAAGCTTTTTGGTTCCGATCTTCATGTCTGTCTGAATCTGATGAGACTTTTGAAGGTGATGAAGATACAGTAACCTATATATTGTCATTGGTTATTTAGGGAAAAAGTACATTTTGAAAAGGGTTTTCTCTGGTATGATTTCTTGCTTTGTAATATTTATTTCTATATATTTTGTGGTTTATATTTTTATACATAAAATCATATTTTAGTCTTTAAAATACTAACTTGTCCATATAATTTTATATTGTTTGTCTGCCGACATAATTTTAAAATATTAAATTACATGCATTATTCAGTACTTAAGTTGCATTTATACCAAATACTTTCTATGAGGCCCTCTAGATTCCAGACTAGACACTAAGCGTGATTAAATATTACATTATCAGTCAAATCAATGCTGTGTTTATGTGTTTATTGCCAAATTATATCAACCAGTCCCTCCAATTTCCTGAGAATTATTATGGAAATTCACAATGATTTGTGATTTTTTGTGCTAAAACATAATTGGGAGTTTATTGCAGATTTTTATTTGGAAAGGCAAGATACAATTATTTTGTACAATCCAGTTTCCACCTCGATGGAGGGAAAAAAAGAGAATCACAAGCCAATCCAGGGTTTTTGTACAATAACCAAGCATCCTTAACAAAAGCGTGAGTGTGGGGTAGAGAAGGGTCAAATCTAATTTTCCTTTCGTTAGCGGAAAAACAGAGTTATGAGCATAAATTTACCATAATCCTGAACTAAGGTACAATAGACAGCACAACAGTATTTGCATGTAATGGATAAATTTAGTCCACAGGAATGACTGATTTTTACATAGTCACAGATGGTGACTATGTCAGTTTTCTAATTTTTACATAGGCTGGTGGGGTCTGGGTCTGGCTCCTCCAGACCCAGACCCCACCAGCCTGGTTCGGGGGGGCAGCCGCCCCCCCCAGTCCCCCCTATAGCTCCGCCCCTGAGCTAGTCATCTTTTAGCTAGAGCGCACAGATATGGGAAGTGCGGAAGCTCCTACTATATCAAATTGATAAAGGAATAACAGAGAGTTGGCCACTTTAAGGTAAAAACAACAAACAGCTTCCAGTCCAGGACAGGTGGGGCACGGCTGATTCTGTGGCCAATAACCGCTAAGTCAGGATACCATACAGCTGTTAATAGCAAAGTGTATGATTCTGGCACAACTGGCCCTTTAAGAGAATCCATGATCTCATGATATTCATTTGGCCCAGAACCAGGAGTTTGACACCCCTGGTATAAAGCATCGCGTGTTTTAAAACTCTAACGTTATTTTTATTTCGAATATCTCATCGAATCCATTAACATTGACGCTCTGTCCTAGTTTCTCGAGCTGAAATTTGCCAAGGCAACGTTCAAGGCCGAGCGTTTTTTTCAACGGAAATATATAAACCACACAAAATGTCTCCAGTTTCCTTTTGTTTTGTCGTTGTTTTCTACCTTCTTGGCACATCGGGCAACACGTCCGTCGCTGGCTGGGTATTCTTTATGTCGACAGGTTGATGATGCTGGTTCAAACAAGGCAACACCGACTATAAAAGAACGTCGCAGTGGAAAGAAAGAAAGAAATATTACATTGAGTGTCTTCCTTATCGTCAGATCCGTTCAAATGTCTTATCGGACACAATTAGACTCACCTAACATGACCAACATGGAAATCATGTTACATCATGACCGCTGATTTATATGTTTCTGATTAAATTTCTTGGCGTTTTCTTTCTTTTGGTTTTAGAAATTCGACATAAAACTAACCAATTCCCCAACCTAGGAAAAAAAAAATTAACTAGTTGCCAGATTTGGCTGAAACCCCCATTTTAGAGTTTACAGGAAGAAGTTATTTAGCCAGTTTTTTATTTGATCTCTTTCCTTTTCTTGCTTCCATCCTCACCTGTTTCCATCTAAGAAATAATGTTTAATTTAAAGTGTAAGATGAAGACATTGGGGTGAGCCGTGGTGGTGCAGGTGTAACCTCGGTAATTTTTGGTCGATCAGTTCTGCGTTGTGTTTAGAATGGGCCAGGAGACAGGATGAGATGAATCGTTTAATCTGTGTGAAACAGAATGTGTACTGATCAGAAGTTTTGGTCGTCTCAGCGGGTACAGCACCTTATGAGGAACAGCAGTTCATATTAGCAACAAGCTAACATAACAGCCCATCAGACCGTTAAACTTTGTGAACCTACCTCGCGCCCATCTGTCAAACTGGCAACGAGATAACTGCGTTCCCTATATTTAACCCTGCCAACCACCAGGAGGGGGTGCTGTTTCACCCAATACACATGAACCCAAACTTGGAAGTAATGACAAGTGGAATTCAATACAATATTAACTATGTTACACTCCCTCCTGCCGAATTCCACTTGCCCCATTACAACAAGAAAAACAAAACAACAATAGGAAAATAAATTTAAAAAAAAAATTACAGTAACACCACAGGTACAAACACAAAATGAAATGAAATAAGACCACTATTCAAATGCACAGGAAACCAACGCACAACCACCATTTCCAAAGTCGCTTGTGAGGTACAATCACATCAAATTCACAGTTACAAATACCCAGTCACTTAGACTATCCCAGGAGGATCAGTATGAGAAAAGGTTGGTCATACCCCATCTACACACATAGGGGAAAAAAATGCCCATATACATTTTCTGTTAACATGTAACTGCAAACTCACCTCCCAAATAGCAAAACAAACATAAAATATCAATATTGTTACACAACCTCAAGGTCAAAATTGAAACAAATAAAACTGTAGTATTATAATTAAGAACTCAAACTAATGCTGTTCTTTGGTGCATCATTTCAATAAGTCTAGTCACTGGTCTCAACAACCGCCCAGCTCTAGATCTACGGTCAGTCGCACCATCAACTACTGTTGCAGTACTAACAGCAGGTACGTCAGTGAGAATGTCAGTTGCAGGAGCTGGAAAGGTCTCAGGGCAGGCCATTAGGACTGCTGAGCAACCAGAGTTTGCTGAACTGCTGTCCATCAAAGCAGCTCCATCAGAGGGTTGTAACTGACCAAAGACTGGTTGAGCTAGAGGCAACACCCTGTCCTCTGATAGGACATTAGTAGGTTCTGTGGCTTCCTCCAGCATAGTGCCCTCCACCTGCTCAGCATCTTCTGTATCTGTCTCACTGCCTGTTCCCAAAGGTAGGTCAGATACCCACACTCTTGTTCTAAACTCTGCTGAGTCAGAAATAACATCACTGATTGCTGACCTCCCAACACTTGGGTCAAGTGAACTTGATGCTGGAGACAGAACAACCTCCTCCTGGTCATCAGGGTCATCCTCAGGTAAAGGCAGAAAGTTTATTGGCATTATCAGATTGCGATGGACCACTTTGACTTGGCCTGTAGTGAGATTCTGGATCCCAAAGGTGTGGTTTTCATCATTCTTTCCAACCACCACATACACTGTGCTGTCCCAGCGGTCAGCAAGCTTCCGTTTTCCACGTTCTCCTTTGTTGGCCAGCAGCACTCTGTCGTTCACGTCCACTGGTACACCACGCACTCTCCGGTTGTAAAGCTCAGTGTGACGCTGGAGTTGTTTAGTTGCTGTCGACTGGGCAATGGCCACAGCTTCTCTCATGTCCTTTCGCAGGGACTCAACGTAGCGATCATAGTCCACCACCTCTGGATCACTGAGAACCGAACCAAAGATGATGTCCACCGGAAGACGCGGCACCCTCCCAAACATGAGCAAGAATGGTGCATATCCTGTCGTCTCATGCACTGTACAATTGTAGGCAAATGTCAGAGATTTCAGGGCCTCAGGCCAACGATGTTTAGCTCTTGGTGGCAGTGCTCGAATCATGTTGCCTAGAGTCCGGTTCATTCTCTCACATGAGCCATTCCCATAGGGTGATAAGGTGTAGTGCGGGACTTTTGCACGCCTGCCACATTCAGTAACTCTGCAATAAGCGAACTCTCAAAACTGGCCCCCTGATCGGAATGTAGTCGCTTGGGAAACCCATAGATGCAGAAGTAGTTGTTCCACAGCTGGTGTGCGACGGCTTTAGCTGACTGATTGGGACACAAGAAGGCGTGTGCCATCTTTGTGAAGTGGTCAGTAGCTACTAGCACATCCAGTGAACTGTTTGAAGAGTCCTCAGCAGTCCAGAAATCAATACTGACGAGTTCGAGAGGTTCAGAGGTCCTTATGTTTTTCAAAGGAGCTCTGGCTTCCGGCTCTGGTGACTTGCTGACAACACATCGTCTGCAGCGTTGTACATACTCAGTAACATCATGCACTAGGCCAATCCAATAAAACCTCTGCCTCGTCAGATACATAGTCCGCTGCTGACCCTGGTGACCAGCCTCATCGTGAACACCTTGTAACACCTTCTGGCGCAGTGAGCGGGGCACGACAAAAAGGTAAGACTTTTTCTTTGTGACAGGGTTTTTAGCTACTCGGTAAAGAACTTCATCTCTCAACACAAGCTTTTCCCAGCCTTTCAGAATCTTGAGGACTTCTGACGACTCCTTGACACGTTCCCTCCTGGAAGGTCTCCACTTTCTTTCTACAAAGAAGATCACTCTACTTAGAACTGTGTCAGTTCTCTGCATTTCCTGCAGCACTTCGAGCGAGAGCACCTCAGAGTTGACCTGTGGTGTTGCTAGAACATTCTGCGAGAACTGTGGCAGGAGAAGGGCATGTTGGCACACCACAGGATCGCTTTCACCACATCCCTGGAGTATGGCCGCAACCTCCAGTGATGACACTGCGCCGGTCTCAACAACCGCCACACCCTGAGATATCTGTTGGTTGCACTCAGATATTTCAGGCGGGTTAGCTGACCAGCGAAACACCTCCTGGACCCCGTTAGCACCAACCGCTGCAGCCTCTGCCAGTAGGTCGTCATAAGGTACTCTCGTCAAACGGTGACATGTGCTAGATTTCACGAAGGGCTCTCTGCTAAGGGCGTCAGCCACCACATTCTTTGATCCAGGAATGTACTTGATGTCGAACTGGAATGGTGCCAACTTAGCGATCCACCTCTGCTCACACGCGTCCAGCCGAGCCTTGGACAGGATGTAGGTTAACGGATTATTGTCTGTCCACACGGTGAATTGGTGACCTCTCAACCAGTGATGGAACTTGTCACACACCGCCCATTTTAAGGCGAAGAATTCCAGTCGGTGTGCTGGATATTTAGATTGGGCATAACTTAGCGATTTACTTGCAAAAGCAATCGGTCTGGCTGTTGAACCACCAGCAGGTACTTGTGACAGGACTGCACCAAGTCCGTCGGTAGAAGCATCCACAGACAGGAGGAAGGGCTCACTGAAGTTTGGGTGGGCCAGCACCACACAATCTAGCAAACCCTTCTTCAGTTGATGGAAAGCCTGCTGACAATCTTCAGTCCAATCCTCAGCACGGAGCTGTTTGCGGATTTGGCGGCGTTTTCTTCCTCCCCCGCACGGACCTTTGGAGCCTGAGATTAGCCGAAACAATGGTTTGGCCATAGCTGAACATCCCTCAATAAATTGCTGGTAGTAGACTACCATGCCAAGGAAGGAACGGATCTTTCTCTGTGAGGGAATATTTGTCCCAACCTCCATAAGATCTGACTCAGTAATGGTGTTGATGGCAGTCACTTTATCAGGGTCAGATTGGATCCCATCTATGCTGATGACATGACCGAGGAACTTCACTGACCTCCTCAGAAAATGACATTTCTTCGGGGCGAGCTTGAGGTTATTGTTCTGGAGTCTCTGGAAGACCATGTGTAGACGCTCCAGCGCTAGGTCTTCTGTTGGAGCAAACACCAAGACATCATCCAGGTAGCACAACAAGCTCATGAAGTTCTGGTCTCCGAAGATGTTTAGCATCATTCTCATGAATGTCGCTGGACTATTACACAGCCCCTGAGGCATCCGATTATACTCATACAATCCAAATGGCGATGAAAAGGCAGTGTATTTTCGGTCAGCCTCATGCACTTCAACATTGTAATAGCCAGAGGTCAAATCCATGGTTGAGAAAAAGGCATTGCCCCCCAATGCTGCTAGAGCATCAGCTGGATGAGGAAGTGGGTGTGCATCTTTGACAGTGCGTGCATTGATCCATCGGAAATCATTACAGATTCGTAAGTCACCAGACTTCTTCCACACGATCACCAAGGGAGATGCGAACTCACTGCTAGACTTTCGTATGATGTCACGCTCCTCCATCTCATCCAATGCCTCTCTCAACTTTTCATACTGGGTTGGTGGTATACGCCTACATGGCAAACGGAATGGTTTCTCATCCATCATTCTGATACGATGTAGAAAACCAGTGGCTTTACCACAATCCATCTTGTCCCTTGAGAAGATTGACTGGTATTGAACAATGAGTTCAGCCAGTTTAGCCTTATATTCAGGGGAAACGTCACATGACTCAATATCCACATCTGACAGTCCCAGTTCTCTTAGCCTTGCCTGAGGGGTGTCAACTGTGCATGGTGTCACAAGGTATGGATGATCTGGCAAGGTGGAGTCCTCTGAGACGAGGCTGTGTTTTGTACTGTTGTCCAACGGCACTTGTATTTGTTGATGGATGCCGAGTTGGGAACCAGCAAACATTTCCACCGACTCACAAGTACACACATCAGCCAATTTAGCATTACGTCTCAAAGTAACCGGCTTGTCTGATGGATTAATGACCTTTAGTGGGAGCCACCCGTCTGCTCTTAGAATTGACACTGATCTCCCCACCAAGACTTTTCTCGGTTTTGATCTTGCTGTTGTTGGCTCCACCACAACAGCACATCCAGCCGACAGATTATTCACTTGTGGCAACTTGCCCCAAATCAGATGCTCTGTCATGGGTTCAAGAGTAACAGCTCGCTTGATTTTGACAGTTCCAACTGCATCACAGATTTCTTCATCGGCAGCTTCCACTCTTGCCAACAAGCCTAGCAGTTTCTGCTCTGTATCGCTACTGTCCGAGAGCGCTGTGGGGTCCTGGCCCTGGAGATCTGGCCTCTGTTTAAACCTGTTAATAATGTATCTCAACAGGTTACTGCCAACAATCAGTTCTTCATTTTGGTTCTCAACAATCAATGTTGGGACAATCACTTTGCAGTCATAAAGACCCATCTCCAGATCGCACATGCCAGTCGGTAAGGTCCTGGACCCCCCACACCCAATCAACACAGTAGCTGTCGGCTCAAGGGTGGGGCTCCTTAAAACATCTCGATGTAATAGCTGAGGTATTACTTTAGAGCTCAGTGTGCACGCCATCGACCCGCTGTCCAGCAAGGCTCTAACTGTAACCACTCCTCCCAGTGTCACATCTTCATAAAACAAGTTCTCATGCTGTTTGAGTCTCTGAATGTTTTGGAATATTGGTGTATATCCCATTTTTCTCACTTCATATGCACTTTGACACATAGACTCCATGTCATCTTCAACATTTGGAACAGGGGGATCACTTTTAGGCCCAACACTTGCCCCCATCACATGTAGGCCAGTCAGTTTTCCTGAGACTGCACCACCTGCTTATCGCTCCTGGGCTTCCTCACCACAGCCCCTGGACACTCTGCTCGGATGTGGTCAGGTGCAAAACAACTAAAGCACAAATGGTTGGATCTGCAGTGGTACTGAGTAGTGTGTCCACCATCGCTGCACACAGCACAAGGTACAACAGGCTTTACTTTCGTCAGCTGGTCCCTCTGGGTGTGTCCACTGGACCCACTTTGAAACTTATGCTGTTGTGACTGCTGCTCCAGAACACGTTCGAGTAGAGTGATGACCCGGTCCAAACGGTCTGGCGAGTTCTCAGGTGACTTTAAAATAAGCGGTGCAACAGCAGCTGGAGGTAGTACTTCGGTACTGAGTGTCGCAGTTTGCACAGAGGAGGTAGCTTCATGGTGCTGGGAAGACAGGAAACTTGACATATTGTGTTTGTTTAGCCGCTTGCGATTTCTGCTGTGTTCTACAAGCTTCTCATGAATGTCAGCCACCGTCCAGTCTTTTAGCTGCCTACATTTGAATATGAGCGACAGTTCAGGATCAGGGCAGTTCTGGATAAACATGGCAGCTAGATCGCAGGACAGAGTGTCAAAAGCCTTATTTTGTCTCTTTAAAGAGTCCTCTGTCACATCCAAAGCTTTGTTGAGTCTCAGCCAATAGTCAAAGGGATGTTCATTGGGGTGGGGCACAGTAGCATAAAAGTCCGCCAAGGGCAAACTAGAGAACATGGTATCACTGAAGTGCTGCTTCAGTATCTCAAAAATGGGCTCAGGTCCTGTAGTCAGATTTAAAACTGGCTTACTGCGTATGCCAACTTTAACCACTTCATATGCCCTCCCCACCAGCTTAGACATCACCTCATCAGCCTGTTCAGCCACAGCAATGCCTTTCTTTCTCATATAAGATAACATCATAACCTCCCACTCATGGACTGAACATGTGTCATGATCCCCTTTAAAACTCGCAGGTTCTTTCACATCAGGGTGAACAATGACATTTAACATGGCAGACTCGTTAGCTGTAGCTCCAACCATTCCTGGACCCACTGTATTACTCAAACGGGTCTCAATGCAAGCTGCAATACTTTCACCTATTGAAACTCCAATTTGTGAAGCTATGTCACTCAAAAGTCTGCCATCAACATCACATTGTGGAGCATCAACAGTGCTGTTAACTCTCTCACCCAAATGAACAAAGTTTGGTTTAGGTGTGGATGCTTCTGGGGTATTCAAAAACAAACCCCTACCTCTAGCAACAGAAGGCATAGGAGTAAATATTCCCAACCCCCTGCCCCTACCAAAAGAATTGTTGCTTGCCATAACACTTACTGATCAAAAGCAAAAAAATAAATAAAAATCTTGAGCACTGATAAATTAAACACAAGGGCAAAGTGCACCTTCAACAAACCAATTAGTAAAACCGACTGAAAAAGCTGTAAAAACGTTCAAACTAATTTCCTCTCAAAGTTCCCCTCCCCCACAGAGAGAGAAAGAAAAAAACCTCAGGTAATAACTACAGCGCAGCCACACACTAGCTCTGCACAACGACATAAAACGGATAAAATAACATTGAAAGAAAAAGAAACAAATGACCACCGCTACACCACCAAAGCGGTAAAGAGTCCACACGGAGTTTTATCAGCACCGTGTCTGACAACCGGACCGATCCGCCGAGGCGCCAGGAGGTAGTCGCAGCTCGCGTTCCAGGACGTAGCCACACCCACCCGCGCTGGCGTAGTTGAAGAACGGGTCACGGCACCAATGTAACCTCGGTAATTTTTGGTCGATCAGTTCTGCGTTGTGTTTAGAATGGGCCAGGAGACAGGATGAGATGAATCGTTTAATCTGTGTGAAACAGAATGTGTACTGATCAGAAGTTTTGGTCGTCTCAGCGGGTACAGCACCTCGCGCCCATCTGTCAAACTGGCCAACAGCCGTATTCAATACATTAATAATAAACAGAAATACAAAGAAATAAAACAAAATGTACCTGTGTGAAACAGAATGTGTACTGATCAGAAGTTTTGGTCGTCTCAGCGGGTACAGCACCTTATGAGGAACAGCAGTTCATATTAGCAACAAGCTAACATAACAGCCCATCAGACCGTTAAACTTTGTGAACCTACCTCGCGCCCATCTGTCAAACTGGCAACGAGATAACTGCGTTCCCTATATTTAACCCTGCCAACCACCAGGAGGGGGTGCTGTTTCACCCAATACACATGAACCCAAACTTGGAAGTAATTACAAGTGGAATTCAATACAATATTAACTATGTTACACAGGGGATAAGCACAACCCACGCACTAAGGCCTGAGTCCCCACCGCGGCTGTCGCCGGTGTTCTGTCAGATCACCATACATTGTCAGATAGTCATATGCTTAGCTCAGACATGTCTACGCTGTCATTACCATATGATTTTATTTTATCAGCAGCATAGAATCAAGACGTAGCTCATCATACACTTTGTTATTAACAGTTATATATGCGCGGGCATGCGCACTCCACTGCATGTATGCTATCCTGACAGTGTATGGCGATCTGACAGAACACCGACTCGACCCCCAACCGTGCCTCACCCACCGCATGTCTTCTCCCTCTCTCGATACCCGCTTTCCTGTCTGCCCACTGTCAAATGGAGGCCACTAGAGCCGATAAAAATATACAAAAAAAGACGAAGACATTGATGGAAATGGAACCTTGAACATTTATTGGATCCAAAAATAGTAATTCATAAAAATATATACAACAGTTCATTAAATAACACACAAAATAGGCTCATAACGATTAAAATTAAAGCAATTTTTATATGTAGGGAGTTTCCAAAAATGCGCATCAGCGCTGACATTTGACTAAGAAAAGGATGTAGAAAGACGGTTGAAAATGCAGATCGGTCTGAAGGGGGCATGACATGTTTATATGGCAACCCAGCTGTGACGATGTAAAGAAAAAAATAGAAAGAAGCAGCAAACAGGGTGCAACAGTTAAGAACACAATAGAGACACAATCAGATGACTTATTACCCCCGCGATAATAATGCAGAAATAGTCCAAATAGTTTAGATGTATTTTTATTTTATTCCTACTTACGGAAAGTTTCTGTTCATACCATAGGTTTGTTGTTCCTTTCTATACTAAAGAAAAAGATATAAACCGTCAGATCACAACGAGATATTAACATTCATGGAAAAGCCTTACATAACATGGTATTAAAGCAGAAAGTACTGCGGCCACCGTAAGAAAGGCTTAATATTCAATTATGCCGCATGAACTGATCATTAGATTATTGCCAGCGAACGCAAAGGCACCGCAAAAGTTTTGCGAGGGAATGCAAGCGTCCCCTACTAGGGAATTAAAGTTCAAAGAACAATATTCATAGTTCAACTGTTTTGTTACCATACAATCTGGTGCTATGAGTTTAATCTTTGAATTTGAACTCTGTTTGTACACAATAAGTAAACTTCAATTATAACTGATTATTTTTAGGGTGGCCAGTTAAACTACTGCCCTCTTCCAGATAAAATCTAACACAGAAGCTGTTAAAGGTGCTGCTGTTTTTCACAACAAATGGGGCCCCTAAGTCAAATTCTGCTCTAGGCCTCATACAGCCTTGGACCGGTGTTATGCCCAGAAACGCATGCCTGCCCAAAAATTCATGCCTGCCCAAAATTGCATATATATATTGATATAAAACATATAGCAGACATTCTTTGAACTACTCTGATTATGTAGAAAAACATATTTCACCCTTAACTCTTTAATTCTTCAAATTAGCACAGGGATGCATTTTTGGGCAATATGGATTTCCAGCCTGCCACAATATGCATCCCCCTCTATTCTCCTCAAATATTATCCAACTGATTTAAAACTTATACCAGGAGTTCATGGAACTACTCTGATTATGCAGAAAAACGTTTTTCACCCTTAACTCTTTATTTCTCAAAATTAGCACAGGGATGCATTTTTGGGCAATATGGATGTTCTGCCTGCCACAATATACATCCTCTCTATTCTCCTCAAATATTATCCTACTGGTTTAAAACTTTTTGATCTTGTGAAAAAAATATCAATATGAAAATGGTGGTCTAATAATCACATTGCCATTAATGTACTGCTATTTTGCTCGATTAGAAGTTTTAAGACAGGGTTCCCCAAACTACGGCCCGCTTCCTCATTTGGTCCGGCCCCCTGAACAATACCAGAGAGCATTCAGATTTTACTTCATATATCGTATTTTCAGGACTATAAGCCGTTTATATGTGCATATTTCTTCAACCACCAGAAGACTCTTTAGCAGGAAGTAAATAATTGGAAGTCAAAATTGGAAATTAAAGAAGAAAGGACCATTAAAACGGAATTATGTTTTAATAGGGAATTGAAATTTGAGAATATTGTTGATCAGTTAAATAACATTGAGGGTACTTTTTTTTTCGTTTTTAAAAATAATAATACTGGGATCATTATGAGAATTTGAGGTATTGATATTAGGATCCAGTAAATGGCAGTAATGGAAAAATAATGAATGCAAACTGCTGGTGAAATCTAAAGAAGAAGAAGAATGTGGTGCCCATTTTCATTTAGCACATGCTAGTAGTAGACACAAAGCATCAGCACTTTTACTGTTACAGTTACGGTTCAGAAACTACCGTAATCAGTTCTGTTAAATCTAATCTTGGCAACTTTTTCTTTTTCAACCATAATAAATGTGATATTCAATTGACCTGTTATGACTCAGATTTTGGGTGTCCGCCTCCCTCTGCTGCTGCTGCATCGTTGTGGAAAACCTGGAGCGGCAGAGATATCT
>JAVYJU010000089.1:0-2500 GCA_033032245.1 Poecilia picta | reverse complement strand
TTTTAGGCATTACATGGTTAAGAAACGTGATAATGTTACAAATATCTTTAAAATGTCCTCTTCGGTCATATTTTTGTCCGCTTTCTCGTCGATATGTGAGAGTTTAGAGCGATGCGCGCTCCCGCGACAGGGGATGCAATTTTGGGCAGGCATGCGTTTTTGGGCATAACACCTGTTCTGCGTGAGGAGTTAATTCCTCCTCTGCACTGCGCAACAAAAGGGAGATTTAATTAAATGCTGCTAATGTGGCTTTAGTAGCTCTTCCATTTCGAATCTGTTGAGTTTTTAATCGCCACTGTTCTGGCTGCTCAAGTTTGTGGGACAAGTTTTTCTGGTCTTCCTGCAGTGGCCGCATGCAATAACTCTGGCTGACTGTGTGGACAAAGCATTTGATATGGTTTGTTGCATCATGTAACCGAAAAAATTATGCTAAAAATAATAATAAAATAATATAAAACCAGCGTGAAGCGTGACTACAGCTCCTCACCGGGCTGAACCTGCATGATGAGGTTAAGCGCTAGTTTGTTAACCACTAACACACCAGATAAGGGACTACATACATAAACTTTACAGGGAAGACAGACACAGACCCAATGTGTTGAGATGTAAACAGCGCATAATGTTTTGTTCACAAATATAAATAATTCTCACCGCTTGCTCAACGCACCCCTGAAAGCGCAACTACAAGTCCTCAATTTCTGTGATTCACGTGGAGCTGCGCAACCAGAGCTAACGCAGTTCATTTTAAACTCTTACCTTGAGTTCTCCAAAGAATCATAATTCCTCACAGGGAGTTGATGTAAATATGCATACAGGCCAGTCTGTGTCCAGTTTGAGGCAAAGAAGGCGCGTGCAATCCGTGCTGAGGTACCTAAGAGATAAAGCAGCAGCGCAGAGGTGCCAACTGTGTAATAGGTCCCTTCTCTGGCCTTAAATGCATAAACTATAAACCTATCAGTGAGGTCAGGGGAGGCAGGTGAGGCACAGCCTCACCTGTCATCATGGAAAAATAATATATAAAATCATTTGTATTGCTTTTTTCACCCTGTGGTATTGTCAGTGTTGTATAAAGTACTGAAATCTCAGAGTCAAGTAAAAGTATAGGTTACTTTACTTAGATCGCAAACCAGTTCTGAGGATGAACCTCCACATCGTCTTCATGATGGAAGGCTTTTTTTTTTTTTTTTTTTACTGAGCAGCTGGCCACAGTTTTAACAGCAAAAACTGTTGTGTTTCCAACACTAAGTGCTTAATAAATATGATTTGATTTGAAAACAATTGGACAGAATTTTTCCCTTTGTTAATCTAACATTTCTCTTTCATACATTTTATTCATTGTGTTGGTTCTTCTGCAGCAGTTCTCCTATTATTTCCATGGGGATTTCTGAACTCTTTGTCATCATCTGTACCTTGTGAATACATCTTTGCAGAAGTATTAATTTACTCATGAAATACATAGGAGATAGATATCATTATCAATTTAACTGGTAGCCACACTGCCCTGTTCTGGTCAAACACACAGAGAACAAGGAGGCTCTGTCTATATTACTTTTATAAGCGCGTAATCTTCCGCTTAACAAAGTAGTGCCAACAAAAATAGAATAGTGGCAAGCATACTAAACACGTTGTTAGCTTTCAGGGCCCTGTGATGGACTGGTGATCTGTCCAGGGTGAACCTGCCTCTCATCTGATGGCTGCTGGAGATGGGCACCACCAGCCCCCCTCACCACCCTGCAAGGATCAGTGTGTTCAGATGGATGGAAAGATTATAAGGTAGTTTGACTCCTTAAGGCCACACTTAAAACCGCTTCATAGTTAATGCCAACATCAACTGACTCCATGACATTGCTGACTATTTTTTTTTCTACTTCTAACATAAGACACCCAGAAATGTTTTTCCACCCCAGGCATCCGGTCCCAATCATCATCAGTTCTGATGATGTCACATACATAGCGAGTCCACAACATCTTAAAATTCTAAGCCTTACTTCTTTCTTTGCCGTTTTCTTTAAAATATGAGTGCTTTGTCTGTTTAATTGGTCGGTTGTTTGTTTTTTACATGTTTTTGTAAAGTGTTTGTCTTTTGATCTTTACCCAGGAAGCATTTCGGCTAAACTGTGAGTGAAACAGATATTGGGGCTGACTAGTATATATTGCATTGGGAAAGGTAACTTAACATTAAATACACCTTTCTCAACAGGCGAGGGCGCACTTTCTCCGTCTATAATCAGACATCCAAGCGACCCGAAACCACCCCCACACCCGGGCCCCGCCCGGCCCGGGGCCAGCAGACCCCCCACAGCCCCACCCCCGATCGCCCCCCCGCCCCACGCAACAGCAGCATAAATATTTGTTCGCTGAAGTCATTTAGAAAAATGTTTTTAATTATTTTAGCTCGCAGCAAGAATGTACGGAAGAGAATTAGGGGCACTGGAAAAGTAAAAAATAAAAATTCTGACTCAAATTGACAGCACTTCTCTCTATATATGGTTACGGTAAT
>JAVYJU010000088.1:0-20825 GCA_033032245.1 Poecilia picta | reverse complement strand
CCAGTTTCCCGTTTTTAAACAACCGATTAATGCCTTTTAGCTTTTTGCACCCTCCCAACTTAATAATGTTGAAATGAATGTACAGCTGAGAAGAGCAGTCATCCTTTTTCATTCTTTGGGGTAAAGGTTTTTGGTTCTGAAAATTAAAAAACATATTAAAACTTAAAAAATTAGACCAATTCCAGTGTAAAAAAAGATATAATGCCTTTTGATTTTGCAGCCTGCCAAATTAATAATGGAAAATTGAATGTACAGCTGAGAAGAGCAGTATATTTTTCACTTTTTTCGCTAGATAAAAGGTTTTTGGCTTTGAAAACTTCAAACATTTTAAAAAATTAAAAAAGGGAAATTTCCCAGTTTTAAAACAACCGTAAAATCCTCTTAGTTTGAGCTGCCAAATCTAATTTTGTGAAAAATGAATGTACAGCTGAGAAGGGCCCAGCACCCATTTTTCCTTCTTTCGTGAGATAAAGGGTTTTTTGGCTTCTGAAAATTTTCAACATTTGAAATTGAAAATTAGCCAATTCCATGTAAAAAACCCAGATATAAGGCTTTTAGATTTTGCAGCCTGCCAACATCTAATAATGTTGAAAACTGTGTCGCTGAGAAGAGCATCACCCATTTTCATTCTTTCCTAGTTAAAGCTTTTTTGGTTCTGAAAACTTCAAAAAATATTAAAAAATTTTGAAAAATTAGCCCAAATTCCAGTGTAAAACAACCAGATATATGCTCTTGATTTTGCAGCCTGAACATCAAATAATGTTGAAAACTGAATGTCGCTGGAATGAGCAGTCATCCATTTTTCACTTTTTCCCTAGATAAAGGTTTTTGGGCTTTGAAATTTCAACATTTGAAACTTGAAAATTAGCCCAATTCAGTGTAAAAACAGTTTAAAAGGGCCTTTGGGGTTTTTGCAGCCTGCCAACATTAAAATTTTGAAAATGAAGTAAGTGAGAATAGCAGTCACCCTTTTTTATTCTTTCGTGGATAAAGCGTTTTTGGCTTCTGAAAATTTAAAAAATGAAATTTAAATTAGCCCAATTCCAGGAAAAAACAACCGTTAATTTTTATTTTTTGCACCTTGCCAACATTAAAAAATGTTTGAAAATAAGTAACTGAGGAGATATCCTTTTTTCCCTTTTTTTTGGGAAAAGGGGTTTTTTTGGCTTCGAAAATTCAAATTTTTAAAATTTAAAATTAGACCAACCATGTAAAAAAACCCCGATTTTCTTTTTTTTTGGGGACTTCCAACATCAAATAATTAAAAAAAATGTACAGTGGAAGAGCGCACCCTTTTTCACTTCTTTCGTGGATAAAGGTTTTGGTTCTAAAAACTTAAACATTTGAAATTTAAAATAACCAATTCCAGGTAAAACCCGATATAATTTTAGCTTTTTGGCGCCAACATTTAATTAAAAAAGTGTCGGGAAGGGCACTCCTTTTTTCACTTCTTTCGCTGAGATAAAGCGTTTTTGGCTTCTGAAAACTTCAAACATCTTGAAACTTGAAAAATTAGACCTAATTCCAGTGTAAAACAACCAGATATAATGCCTCTTAGCATTTTGCAGCCTGCCCAACATCTAATAATGTTGAAAATGAATGTACAGCTGAGAATGAGCAGTCATCCATTTTTCACTTCTTTCCTGGGGTTAAAGCGTTTTTGGCTTCTGAAAACTTCAAACATATTAAACTTGAAAATTAGACCTAATTCCAGTGTAAAACAACCAGATATAATGCCTCTTAGCATTTTGCAGCCTGCCAACATCTAATAAGTGAAAACTGAATGTACAGCTGAGAATGAGAAAGTCATCCATTTTTCACTTCTTTCCTGGATAAAGCGTTTTTGGCTTCTGAAAACTTCAAACATATTGAAACTTGAAAATTAGACCAATTTCCAGTGTAAAACAACCAGATATAATGCTCTTAGCATTTTGGAGCGTCCAACATCTAATAATGTAAAAATTTGAATGTACAGCTGAGAATGAGCAGACATCCTTTTTCACTTTCTTTCGCTGAGATAAAGCGTTTTTGGCTTCTGAAAACTTCAAACATATTGAAACTTGAAAATTAGACCTAATTCCGTGTAAAACAACCAGATATAATGCCTCTTAGCATTTTGCAGCCTGCCAACATCTAATAATGTTGAAAATGAATGTGACAGTGAGAATGAGCAGCATCCATTTTTCACTTCTTTCGCTGAGATAAAGCGTTTTTGGCTTCTGAAAACTTCAAACATTTGAAACTTGAAAATTAGACCTAATTCCAGTGTAAAACAACCAGATATAATGCCTCCTTAGCATTTTGCAGCCTGCCAACATCTAATAATGTGAAAATTGAATGTACAGCTGAGAATGAGCAGCAATCCATTTTCACTTCTTTCGCTGAGATAAAGCGTTTTTGGCTTCTGAAAACTTCAAACATATTGAAACTTGAAAATTAGCCCAATTCCAGTGTAAAACAAACCAGATATAATGCCTCTTAGCATTTTGCAGCCTGCCAACATCTAATAATGTTGAAAATGAATGTACAGCTGAGAATGAGCAGTCATCCATTTTTCACTTCTTTCGCTGAGATAAAGCGTTTTTGGCTTCTGAAAACTTCAAACATATTGAAACTTGAAAATTAGACCTAATTCCAGTGTAAAACAACCAGTATAATGCCTCTTAGCATTTTGCAGCCTGCCAACATCTAATAATGTGAAAACTGAATGTACAGCTGAGAATGAGCAGTCATCCATTTTTTCACTTCTTTCGCTGAGATAAAGCGTTTTTGGCTTCTGAAAACTTCAAACATATTGAAACTTGAAAATTAGACCTAATTCCAGTGTAAAACAACCAGATATAATGCCTCTTAGCATTTTGCAGCCTGCCAACATCTAATAATGTTGAAAACTGAATGTACAGCTGAGAATGAGCAGCATCCATTTTTCACTTCTTTCGCTGAGATAAAGCGTTTTTGGCTTCTGAAAACTTCAAACATATTGAAACTTGAAAATTAGACCTAATTCCAGTGTTAAAACAACCAGATATAATGCCTCTTAGCATTTTGCAGCCTGCCAACATCTAATAATGTGAAAACTGAATGTACAGCTGAGAATGAGCAGTCATCCATTTTTCACTTCTTTCGCTGAGATAAAGCGTTTTTGGCTTCTGAAAACTTCAAACATATGAAACTTGAAAATTAGACCAATTCCAGTGTAAAACAACCAATATAATGCTCTTAGCATTTTGCAGCTGCCAACATCTAATAATGTGAAAATGAATGTACAGCTGAGAATGAGCAGTCATCCATTTTTCACTTCTTTCGCTGAGATAAAGCGTTTTTTGGCTTCTGAAAACTTCAAACATATTGAAACTTGAAAATTAGACCATTCCAGTGTAAAACAACCAGATATAATGCCTCTTAGCATTTTGCAGCCTGCCAACATCTAATAATGTGAAAACTGAATGTACAGCTGAGAATGAGCAGTCATCCATTTTTCACTTCTTTCGCTGAGATAAAGCGTTTTTGGCTTCTGAAAACTTCAAACATATTTGAAACTTGAAAATTAGACCGATTCCAGTGTAAAACAACCAGATATAATGCTCTTAGCATTTTGCAGCTGCCAACATCTAATAATGTGAAATTGAATGTACAGCTGAGAATGAGCAGACATCCATTTTCACTTCTTTCGCTGAGATAAAGCGTTTTTGGCTTCTGAAAACTTCAAACATATTGAAACTTGAAAATTAGACCTAATTCCAGTGTAAAACAACCAGATATAATGCCTCTTAGCATTTTGCAGCCTGCCAACATCTAATAATGTGAAAATGAATGTACAGCTGAGAATGAGCAGTCATCCATTTTTCACTTCTTTCGCTGAGATAAAGCGTTTTTGGCTTCTGAAAACTTCAAACATATTGAAACTTGAAAATTAGACCAATTCCAGTGTAAAACAACCAGATATAATGCCTCTTAGCATTTGCAGCCTGCCAACATCTAATAATGTGAAAACTGAATGTACAGCTGAGAATGAGCAGTCATCCATTTTTCACTTCTTTCGCTGAGATAAAGCGTTTTGGCTTCTGAAAACTTCAAACATATTGAAACTTGAAAATTAGACCTAATTCCAGTGTAAAACAACCAGATATATGCCTCTTAGCATTTTGCAGCCTGCCAACATCTAATAATGATGAAAACTGAATGTACAGCTGAGAATGAGCAGCATCCATTTTTCACTTCTTTCGCTGAGATAAAGCTTTTGGCTTCTGAAACTTCAAACATTTGAACTTGAAATTAGACCATTCCAGTGTAAAACAACCAATATAATGCCTCTAGCATTTTGCAGCTGCCAACATCTAATAATGTTGAAAATGAATGTACAGCTGAGATGAGCAGTCATCCATTTTTCACTTCTTTCGCTGAGATAAAGCGTTTTTGGCTTCTGAAAACTTCAAACATATTGAAACTTGAAAATTAGACCAATTCCAGTGTAAAACAACCAATATAATGCCTCTTAGCATTTGCAGCTGCCAACATCTATAATGTGAAAACTGAATGTACAGCTGAAATGAGCAGTCATCCATTTTTCACTTCTTTCGCTGAGATAAGCGTTTTTGGCTTCTGAAACTTCAAACATATTGAAACTTGAAAATTAGACCAATTCCAGTGTAAAACAACCAGATATAATGCTCTTAGCATTTTGCAGCTGCCAACATCTAATAATGTGAAAATGAATGTACAGCTGAGAATGAGCAGTCATCCATTTTTCACTTCTTTCGCTGAGATAAAGCGTTTTTGGCTTCTGAAACTTCAAACATTTGAAACTTGAAAATTAGACCAATTCCAGTGTAAAACAACCAGATATATGCTCTTAGCATTTTGCAGCCTGCCAACATCTAATAATGTTGAAAACTGAATGTACAGCTGAGAATGAGCAGTCATCCATTTTTCACTTCTTTCGCTGAGATAAAGCGTTTTTGGCTTCTGAAAACTTCAAACATATTGAAACTTGAAAATTAGACCAATTCCAGTGTAAAACAACCAGATATAATGCCTCTTAGCATTTTGCAGCCTGCCAACATCTAATAATGTTGAAAACTGAATGTACAGCTGAGAATGAGCAGTCATCCATTTTTCACTTCTTTCGCTGAGATAAAGCGTTTTTGGCTTCTGAAAACTTCAAACATATTGAAACTTGAAAATTAGACCAGATTCCAGTGTAAAACAACCAGATATAATGCCTCTTAGCATTTTGCAGCCTGCCAACATCTAATAATGTGAAAACTGAATGTACAGCTGAGAATGAGCAGTCATCCATTTTTCACTTCTTTCGCTGAGATAAAGCGTTTTTGGCTTCTGAAAACTTCAAACATATTGAAACTTGAAAATTAGACCTAATTCCAGTGTAAAACAACCAGATATAATGCCTCTTAGCATTTTGCAGCCTGCCAACATCTAATAATGTTGAAAACTGAATGTACAGCTGAGAATGAGCAGTCATCCATTTTTCACTTCTTTCGCTGAGATAAAGCGTTTTTGGCTTCTGAAAACTTCAAACATATTGAAACTTGAAAATTAGACCAGATTCCAGTGTAAAACAACCAGATATAATGCCTCTTAGCATTTTGCAGCCTGCCAACATCTAATAATGTTGAAAACTGAATGTACAGCTGAGAATGAGCAGTCATCCATTTTTCACTTCTTTCGCTGAGATAAAGCGTTTTTGGCTTCTGAAAACTTCAAACATATTGAAACTTGAAAATTAGACCTAATTCCAGTGTAAAACAACCAGATATAATGCCTCTTAGCATTTTGCAGCCTGCCAACATCTAATAATGTGAAAACTGAATGTACAGCTGAGAATGAGCAGTCATCCATTTTTCACTTCTTTCGCTGAGATAAAGCGTTTTTGGCTTCTGAAAACTTCAAACATTTGAAACTTGAAAATTAGACCAGATTCCAGTGTAAAACAACCAGATATAATGCTCTTAGCATTTTGAGCTGCCAACATCTAATAATGTGAAAATGAATGTACAGCTGAGAATGAGCAGTCATCCATTTTTCACTTCTTTCGCTGAGATAAAGCGTTTTTGGCTTCTGAAAACTTCAAACATATTGAAACTTGAAAATTAGACCAGATTCCAGTGTAAAACAACCAGATATAATGCCTCTTAGCATTTTGCAGCCTGCCAACATCTAATAATGTGAAAACTGAATGTACAGCTGAGAATGAGCAGTCATCCATTTTCACTTCTTTCGCTGAGATAAAGCGTTTTTGGCTTCTGAAAACTTCAAACATCTTGAAACTTGAAAATTAGACCTAATTCCAGTGTAAAACAACCAGATATAATGCTCTTAGCATTTTGCAGCCTGCCAACATCTAATAATGTTGAAAATGAATGTACAGCTGAGAATGAGCAGTACATCCATTTTTCACTTCTTTCGCTGAGATAAAGCGTTTTTGGCTTCTGAAAACTTCAAACATATTGAAACTTGAAAATTAGACCAGATTCCAGTGTAAAACAACCAGATATAATGCCTCTTAGCATTTTGCAGCCTGCCAACATCTAATAATGTTGAAAAATGAATGTACAGTGAGAATGCAGTATCCATTTTTCACTTTTCGTGAGATAAGGTTTTTGGCTTCTGAAACTTCAACATTTGAACTTGAATGACATTCAGGTAAAAAACAGATTAATGTTTAGCATTTGCGCCAACATTAATAGTGAAAAGATGTACAGCTGAGAATGAGCAGCTCCTTTTTTTTTTCCGATAAAGCGTTGCTTTGAAAATCAAATTTGAAACTGAAATTAGACTATTCAGTGTAAACACAGATTATGCCTTCATTGCAGCCTGCCAAATTAATAATGTGAAAATGAAGTACAGTGGATGAGCAGCATCTTTTCATTCTTTCTGAGAAAGCGTTTTTGGCTTCTGAAACTTCAAACATTTGAACTTAAATAGACAATTCCAGTGTAAACAACAGATATAATGCTTACTTTTGAGCTCCACTCTATAATGTGAAAATTGAATGTACAGCTGAGTGGAGATCATTTTACTTCTTTGCGAGATAAGCGTTTTGGCTTCGAAAACTTCAATTTGAATTGAAAATTAGACAATTCCATGTAAAAAACAGATTATGCTTTGCATTGAGCTGCCACATCTAATAAGTTGAAAAGGAATGTACAGCTGAGAATGAGCGTCACCATTTTTCCTCTTTCTGGATTAAAGCTTTTGGCTTCTGAAAACTTCAACATTGAACTTAAATTAGACATTCAGTGTAACACCAGATTATGCTCTTAGCATTTTGAGCTGCCAACATCATAATGTGAAAATGATGTACGTGGATGAGCGCATCCATTTTCACTTCTTTCCTGAGTAAAGCTTTTGCTTTAAACTTCAAACATTGAAATTGAAAATAGACCATTCAGTGTAAAAACCAGAATAATGCTTTACATTTGCAGCTGCAACATCTAATAATGTGAAAATGAATGAGCTAGATGGCAGTCATCATTTTCATTCTTTCGCTGAGATAAAGGTTTGGTTTGAAACTTCAAACATATTGAAACTGAATAACCATCCAGTGTAAAACACGATTAATGCTCTTAGCATTTTGCAGCCTGCAACATCTAATGTGAAAACGAATGTACGCTGGATGAGAGTATCCATTTTTCCTTCTTTCGCGAGATAAGGTTTTGGCTCTGAATTCAAACATTTGAACTGAAATTAGACATTCCAGGTAAAAAACCAGATAAGCTTTAGCATTGAGCTTCCAACATTATATGTGAATGAATGTCAGCTGAGAAGAGCGCATCCTTTCACTTCTTTCCTGAGATAAGGTTTTGTTCTGAAAACTTCAACATTGAACTTGAAAATAGACATCAGTGTAAACAACAGTATAATGCTTTACTTTTGCAGCTGCCAACATCAATTTGAATGAATGTACAGGAGATGGCAGCACATTTTCTTCGCTGGATAAGCGTTTTTGGCTTCTGAAAACTTAAATTTGAACTTGAAATTAGACAATCCGTGTAAACAACAGATAAATGCTCTACATTTTGCAGCCTGCCACTCTAATGTGAAATGATGTACGTGAGATGAGATATCTTTTTCTTTTTGCTGATAGCGTTTTGCTTCTGAAACTCAACTTTGAAATTGAAATTAGACAATCCATGTAACAACCAGATATATGTTTGCATTTTGAGTGCCAAATTAATAATGTGAATGAGTACAGCGGATGAGCGCATCCATTTTCTTTTTCGCTGGTAAAGGTTTTTGGCTTCTGAACTTCACTTTGAACTTGAAAATAGAGATTCAGTGTTAAACAACCAGATATAATGCTCTTGATTTTGGCGTCCTTAATTGGAAATAATGTACAGTGAATGGCAGCATCCATTTTTCATTCTTTCGCTGAGTAAAGGTTTTTGGCTTCTGAACTTCAACTTTAAACTGAAATTGACTATTCGTGTAAAAAACCAGTATAGCTCTTAGCATTTGCAGCCTGCACATCTAATAATGCTGAAATGAGTACAGTGAGTGAGAGAATCATTTTACTTCTTTGAGATAAAGCGTTTTTGGTTCTGAAACTTCAACTTTGAAACTGAAAATTAGACTTTCCGTGTAAAACAACAGATATAATGCTTGCTTGGCTGCACTCTATAAGTGAAAATGATGTACAGCTGAGAATGGCAGCATCCATTTTTCACTTTTTCGCTGGTAAAGCGTTTGGCTTGAAACTTCAACATATTGAACTTGAAAATTAGACATCAGTGTAAACAACCAGATATAAGTTAGCATTTGAGTGCCAATCTAATAATTGAAATGAATGTACAGTGAATGAGCAGCATCCATTTTTCACTTCTTCCTGAGATAAGCGTTTTTGCTTCTGAAAATTCAACTTTGAATGAATAGACCTCAGTGTAAAACCGATTATGCTTTACATTTTGAGCTCACATTTAATGTGAATGAATGTACAGTGAAGAGGATCATTTACTTTTTCGCTGAGATAAAGCGTTTTTGGCTTCTGAAACTTCAAAATCTGAAATTGAAATTAGCCATTCATGTAAAACACAGATTAATGCCCTTAGCATTTTGCGCTGCAAATCTAATATGTGAAATGATGTACAGTGGTGGAGATCATTTTACTTCTTTGTGAAAAGGTTTTTGGCTTCTGAAAACTTCAACTATGAACTTGAAATTAGACATTCCAGTGTAAAAGTATATGCTCTTGATTGAGCTGCAAATTATTTGAATTGATGTCGTGAGATGGAGCATCCATTTTTCTCTTTCCTGAGTAAGGTTTTGCTTCTGAAAACTTAACTTTAAACTTGAAATTAGAATTCAGTGTAAACAAAGATATATGCCTCTTGTTGCGCATCAAATTATAATGTGAAATGAAGTCAGCTGAGATGAGCGCCCATTTTTCACTTCTTTCGTGAGAAAGCTTTTGCTCTGAAACTTCAAACATTTGAAACTTGAAATTGACAATCCGGTAACACCAGTTAATGCCTTGCATTTTAGCTGCAACATTATAATGTGAAAATGAATGAAGCTGATGGAGCATCATTTATTCTTTGCGAGATAAGGTTTTTGGCTTCTGAATTCAAAATTTGAAATTGAATTGACCATTCAGTGTAAAACCAGATATAATGCTTTAGCTTTTGGCTGCAATTATAAGTGAATGAAGTACGGAGTGAGAAATATTTTATTTGTGAGATAAGCGTTTTGGTTCTGAAACTTAAACTTTGAAATGAAATTAGACTATTCCAGTGTAAACAACCAGATATAGCTTTAGCATTTGCAGCTCCATCTAATAATTGAAATGAATGTACAGTGAGATGGCAGTCTATTTTCATTCTTTCCTGAGATAAGGTTTTTGTTTGAAAACTTCAAACTATGAAACTTGAAATTGCGATTCCAGTGTAAACCAGTAAATGCTTGCATTTTGCAGCTCAATTAATATGTTGAATGAAGTAAGTGAGATGGCGTCATCCATTTTCATCTTTCGCTGGATAAGCGTTTGGCTTTGAAACTTCAACATTGAAACTTGAAATTAGACCAATTCAGTGTAAAAACCAGTTAAGCCTTTGCATTTGCGCTGCCAACATCTATAAGTGAAAATGATGTAAGGAGATGAGCGATCCTTTTTCATTCTTTCGTGAGATAAAGCGTTTTTGGCTCTGAAAATTCAAATATTGAAATTGAAAATTAGACATTCCGTGTAAAACAACCAGATATAATGTCTGCATTTTGAGCTGCAAATTATATGTGAAAATGATGTCGCTGAATGAGCAGATCATTTTACTTCTTTCGCTGGTAAAGGTTTTTGGCTTCTGAATTCAAACATTTGAACTTGAAAATTAGACCATTCAGTGTAAACAAAGTATATGCTCTTAGTTTGAGTGCAACTCTATAATGTGAAATGATGTAAGCTGAGAATGGCAGATCATTTTTCATTTTCCTGAGATAAGCGTTTTTGGTTTGAAAACTTCAAACTTTGAAATTGAATTAGCCATTCCAGTTAAAAAACCAGTTATGCTTTCTTGAGCTAACATTAATAATGTGAAATGATGTACAGCTGGAATGAGCAGATCCATTTTCACTTCTTTCCTGAGTAAGCGTTTTTGGCTTCTGAACTTCAAACATTTGAACTAAATAGACCAATTCTGTAAAAACCAGTATATGCTTTACATTTTGGCTGCCAAATTAATATGTGAAAATGAATGTACGCTGAATGAGCAGCATCATTTTTATTCTTTCCTGAGATAAGGTTTGGCTTCTGAATTACTATTGAACTTGAAAATTGCAGATTCCGTGTAAACAACCAGTTAAGTCTTATTTTGGCTGAACATAAATGTGAAAATGAATGTAAGCTGGAATGGCGCATCATTTTTCATTCTTTCGCTGAGATAAAGGTTTTTGGCTTTGAAATTCAACATTTGAACTTGAAATTAGACAATCAGGTAAAACAACCAGATATAAGCTTGCTTTTGCAGCTGCCCATTATATGTGAAAATGATGTACAGCTGATGAGAGTATCTTTACTTTTTGCTGGATAAAGGTTTTTGGTTTGAAATTCAAATTTGACTTGAAAATTAGACCATTCTGTAACAACAGATATATGCTCTTAGCATTTTGAGCCTGCCAAATCAATATGTTGAAAACTGAATGTACAGTGATGAGCAGTATCATTTTCATTTTCGTGGAAAAGCGTTTTGGCTCTGAAAACTTCAAAATGAAATTGAAAATTAGACCATTCCAGTGTAACAACAGATATAATGCTCTTGTTTTGAGCTGCAACATTAATAAGTGAAATGAATGTACAGTGAGTGGCGCATCATTTTACTTTTCGCTGAGTAAGGTTTTTGGCTTCTGAAACTTAAACATTTGAATTGAATTAGACAATTCAGTGTAAACAACAGATATATGCCTTTAGCATTTGGTGCCAAATAATATGCTGAAATTGATGTAAGTGAGAATGAGCAGACATCATTTTTCCTTCTTTCTGAGAAGCGTTTTGGTTCGAAATTCAAACATTTGAACTTGAAAATTGACTATCAGGTAAAACAACCGATATAATGCCTTTAGCATTTTGCAGCCTGCAACATCATAATGAAATGAAGTCGCTGGATGAGAGTATCATTTTACTTCTTTCTGGATAAAGCGTTTTTGGTTCTGAAACTTCAAAATTTGAAATTAAAATTGACATTCCATGAAACACCGATAATGCTTTAGCATTTTGGAAAAAAAAAAAAAAAAAAAAAAAAAAAAAAAAAAAAAAAAAAAAAAAAAAAAAAAAAAAAAAAAAAAAAAAAAAAAAAAAAAAAAAAAAAAAAAAAAAAAAAAAAAAAAAAAAAAAAAAAAAAAAAAAAAAAAAAAAAAAAAAAAAAAAAAAAAAAAAAAAAAAAAAAAAAAAAAAAAAAAAAAAAAAAAAAAAAAAAAAAAAAAAAAAAAAAAAAAAAAAAAAAAAAAAAAAAAAAAAAAAAAAAAAAAAAAAAAAAAAAAAAAAAAAAAAAAAAAAAAAAAAAAAAAAAAAAAAAAAAAAAAAAAAAAAAAAAAAAAAAAAAAAAAAAAAAAAAAAAAAAAAAAAAAAAAAAAAAAAAAAAAAAAAAAAAAAAAAAAAAAAAAAAAAAAAAAAAAAAAAAAAAAAAAAAAAAAAAAAAAAAAAAAAAAAAAAAAAAAAAAAAAAAAAAAAAAAAAAAAAAAAAAAAAAAAAAAAAAAAAAAAAAAAAAAAAAAAAAAAAAAAAAAAAAAAAAAAAAAAAAAAAAAAAAAAAAAAAAAAAAAAAAAAAAAAAAAAAAAAAAAAAAAAAAAAAAAAAAAAAAAAAAAAAAAAAAAAAAAAAAAAAAAAAAAAAAAAAAAAAAAAAAAAAAAAAAAAAAAAAAAAAAAAAAAAAAAAAAAAAAAAAAAAAAAAAAAAAAAAAAAAAAAAAAAAAAAAAAAAAAAAAAAAAAAAAAAAAAAAAAAAAAAAAAAAAAAAAAAAAAAAAAAAAAAAAAAAAAAAAAAAAAAAAAAAAAAAAAAAAAAAAAAAAAAAAAAAAAAAAAAAAAAAAAAAAAAAAAAAAAAAAAAAAAAAAAAAAAAAAAAAAAAAAAAAAAAAAAAAAAAAAAAAAAAAAAAAAAAAAAAAAAAAAAAAAAAAAAAAAAAAAAAAAAAAAAAAAAAAAAAAAAAAAAAAAAAAAAAAAAAAAAAAAAAAAAAAAAAAAAAAAAAAAAAAAAAAAAAAAAAAAAAAAAAAAAAAAAAAAAAAAAAAAAAAAAAAAAAAAAAAAAAAAAAAAAAAAAAAAAAAAAAAAAAAAAAAAAAAAAAAAAAAAAAAAAAAAAAAAAAAAAAAAAAAAAAAAAAAAAAAAAAAAAAAAAAAAAAAAAAAAAAAAAAAAAAAAAAAAAAAAAAAAAAAAAAAAAAAAAAAAAAAAAAAAAAAAAAAAAAAAAAAAAAAAAAAAAAAAAAAAAAAAAAAAAAAAAAAAAAAAAAAAAAAAAAAAAAAAAAAAAAAAAAAAAAAAAAAAAAAAAAAAAAAAAAAAAAAAAAAAAAAAAAAAAAAAAAAAAAAAAAAAAAAAAAAAAAAAAAAAAAAAAAAAAAAAAAAAAAAAAAAAAAAAAAAAAAAAAAAAAAAAAAAAAAAAAAAAAAAAAAAAAAAAAAAAAAAAAAAAAAAAAAAAAAAAAAAAAAAAAAAAAAAAAAAAAAAAAAAAAAAAAAAAAAAAAAAAAAAAAAAAAAAAAAAAAAAAAAAAAAAAAAAAAAAAAAAAAAAAAAAAATCTTTAAACTTGAAAAATTAGCCTAATTCCATGTAAACACATTTTCCCTTTTGCATTTTGAGCTAACATTTTTGTTTAAAAACTTAATTTAACTGAAATTTAGCAGTAATTCCATTAAAACCCGAAAAAAGGTTTTTTTTTTAAAAATTTCCCAACATTTAAATTGAAAAATTAAAAGATTCCAGTGAATAAACCAGATAAATCTCCTTCTTTGGGAGTTAAATTTTCTGAAAATTAATTACATTGAAATGAAAATACCTTTTATTTTTCCCTGAAAAACTTTTTTGGGTTTCTAAATTTATTTCCCAACATCTTAAATGAAAATTATGACAGTGAGTTACACAGATATATCCTTTACTTTTTGCAGCCTGAAAAAAAATTTGTTGAATTAAACAAATTTAAAAATTATATTACATTCTGTAAAAAAGCGTTTGGCCCTTTTAAAAATTTAACATTTGAATTAAATTAGACAATTCTGAAAAAACCAGATATAAGGGCCATTACTTTTTTCACTTTTCCCTTTAAAATTTAAACGATTGTGTTTTGGAAACTTAAACTTTTTTAACTTTTCTGGATAACGTTTTGTTAAAAAAACCCAAACCATATATTGTACTTGAAATTGCCCCAATTTTAAGTGAAAACAAAATTAAGCCTTAGATTTTGCAGTCGCCAACTTTAATTTTGCTAAATTTACGTTGGCTTCTAAATTTCAAACTTTTTTTCTGAATAACGTTTTGCTTGAAAACCCAAAAAATTGTTTTAAAAATTTAGCCAATTCCTAAAATAAAATTAATGTTTAGCGGGAAGCCGCCACCATTATAATTTGTGAAAATATAAGTGCTTAAAAATTTCATCATCTTTTTAAATTAAAACGTTTTGGTTTAAAACCAAATATTGTTTAAAATTTTGACCGATAAAAATTAAAACGAAATAATGTCATGATCCCAAGCTCCATTAATTTTTGAAAAAGGTTTTGGTTTGAAAACTTAAAACCATTTAACCTTTGGAAAATAAACCTTTTCCTTTGAAAACCAAAATATTAAACTTGATTTTAGCCCAAATTAGTGAAAACAAAAGCTAAATGCTACATTTTCCTTTCCTTCTAATAAGGAAATTTGGATTTAACTAAATGGAACTTAAATTAACTCTTTCGTTAAACAACCGTTTAGGGCTTTTTAAAACTTTAAAAATTTGAACTTAAAATTGCCCAAATTAATGTAAAAAACTGATTAATGGCTACCCATTTTGACTTCCAATCTAATAATGGGCTCAAAAAAACATTTGGGAAATGAAAATTAGAAATTAGCAAACAACCAATTTTTTTCTTCTGCAAAAGCTTTTGGCCCTTTTTGAAACTTCAAAATTTGAAATTGAAAATGTAACAGATAGTGTAGAACATCCATTTTTCCTTCTTAAATGGCTTTTCATCTTAACTTAAAACTAATTAAACTGAAATTGACGGGTTCCATTTTTACTTTTCCCGAGATAAAGCTTTTGGCTTTTGAAATTTCCCAACATATTAAATTGAAAATTAGAATTTCCAGGGGAAACAACCAGATTAATCTTTGCATTTACCCTGTAACTTCTAATAATCAAAATTTATTGACCTTAAAATTGACAGAATCATTAAACTTTTAAAAGCTTTTTGGTTTCAAATTTTAAAATTTGAACTTGAATTCCCAGTGTGAGAAAAAACCTTTTTTAAAATTTTTTTCTTAACTTTTGGTTTCCCTTAAATTTAAACAATTAAATGAAATTAGAGTATCCATTACCCGTTAAAAAACCCGTTTTGGCCCTTTGAAAACTTCTAATATTGTTGAAAATTAGACCAGTTAGTAAAAACAGATAAATGCTTTTTCATTTTCGCGGGAAAAACTTATTTGTTAAAAAATTAATTTAAATTGAAATTTAGCAGTATCCATTTTACCCCTGATATAAGCTTTTTTTGGGCCCTAAAATTCAAAATATTGAAAAATTTAAAATTAAGGACTAATTCCATTTTAACCCCTGATATAACCCGGTTTTGGCATTTTGACTTCCAAAATAATAATTGAAAACTGAATGTCGTGAAAACAACCAATTTTCTTCTTTTGGAAAGTTTTTTGGTTTTAAACTTCAAACATATTGAAACTAAAAAATTTAGGACAATTCTTTTTTTTTAAACAGATAAATGCTTTGCTTTGAAAATTTCCAAACATTAAAAGGGAAAATGCATTCAGTGAAAACCAGTATAATTTTTCCTTCTTTCGCAGAGAACTTTTTTTTGAAAATTTAAAAAATTTGAAATGAAAATTAACCTTTCCATTTTAAAAAAAGTTTTGGCTTTGAAAACTTCCAAACATCTAAAATTGAAAATTGAATTCAGTGAAAAACCAGAATAATTTTACTTTTGGCTGAATAATTGGCCTTTGAAAATTAAACATTTTGAAAAAAAATTTTTCCCCTTTTCGGATACTAGTTTGCTTCAAATTTGCCCCAAATTTTAAAATTGAAATTATGAAAAACAAAGAGAATATCATTTTGATTTTTCGCTAAATTAAAAGGTTTTGGGTTGAAAATTCAAAATTTTGAACTAAAATTCCATTCCCTGAGTTAAAAACCGTTTTTTGGGCCTTTTAACATTTCAAACTTGAAAATTAAATAACGAAATGAATACAACAGATTAAGTTTCATTTTGCATTTCCTTCTAAAAAAGGTTTTGGCTGAAATTAAAACATGGAATGAAATTAAACCAATTTTCATTTTCCCAGATAAAGCTTTTTGGTTTGAAACTTCAAACTTTAAATAATTGAAAATTAAATTTACAGTGAAAATAACAGAATCCTTTCATTTTCGCTGAGTTTAAATTTTTGGTTTGAAAACAAAAATTAAACTTGAAAAAGACCAATTCCATGTAAAAAACGTTTTTTTTTTTTAAATTTTACCTGAATTAAAATTGAATAATGTAAAAAAAAGAAAACCTTTTTCATTTTTTCGCTAAATTTAAAGGTTTTTGGTTTTAAAAAAAAACCCAAACATTTAACTTGAATTTTAACTTTGGTTAAAAAACCCGTTTAAAACCCCTTTTTTTTTGGGGTAACATTTTAAAATGTAAAAAAGAATGAAATTTTGGAAGGGAAAAATTAATTTTTTTCCCCTTCTTTCCGGAGATAAAGTTTTTTTTTTTAAAACTTCTTTGCTAAAAATTAACCTTTTTGTTTAAAAAAACCCAGATAAATGTTTACTTTTCAGTGAACCCAAATAATTTTTAAAAATTTCGGGGAGGGGAAAATTTTTTTTTAAATTTTTTGGGGAAAAACTTTTTCTTCTGAAATTAAACTTTGTTGAAAATTAAAAAAAATTAAAAAACCAGAAAAACCTTTTAGCTTTTTGCACCCCCAACTCAAAATTAAAACTGAATGCAGGGTGGAGACCTTTTTCATTTTTCTGGTGGTTTTTGGTTGCCCAAACTTTTAAACTTAAAATTGAAAATTAAATTAAAAAAACCAGTTAAAATTTCCCCTTAATTTTGAAAAATTTTTAAAAAATTAATGAACTAAAATAGCAAATTTTTTCCCTTTTTCCTTTTTTTTTTCTTCAAAATTTTAAATTAAAAATTAAGACCATTTTAAAAAAAAATAAAAACCTTGCTTTTTGGCACCCCAAATCTAAAAATTTGAAAACTAAATTAAGTGAGAATGAGCAGTCATCCATTTTTCATTCTTTCGCTGAGATAAAGCGTTTTTGGCTTCTGAAAACTTCAAACATATTGAAATTGAAAATTAGACCAGATTCCAGTGTAAAACAACCAGATATAATGCCTCTTAGCATTTTGCAGCCTTGCCAACATCTAATAATGTTGAAAACTGAATGTACAGCTGAGAATGAGCAGTCATCCATTTTTCACTTCTTTCGCTGAGATAAAGCGTTTTTGGCTTCTGAAAACTTCAAACATATTGAAACTTGAAAATTTAGACCTAATTCCAGTGTAAAACAACCAGATATAATGCCTCTTAGCATTTTGCAGCTGCCAACATCTAATAATGTGAAAACTGATGTAAAGCTGAGAATGAGCCAGTCATCCATTTTTCACTTCTTTCGCTGAGATAAAGCGTTTTTGGCTTCTGAAAACTTAAAATATTGAACTTGAAAATTAGCCATTCCAGTGTAAACAACAGATATAATGCTGCTTGCATTTTGCAGCTGCCAAATCTAATAATGCGAAAATGAATGTACAGCTGAGAATGAGCAGCATCCATTTTTCACTTCTTTCGCTGAGTAAAGCGTTTTTGGCTTTGAAAACTTCAAACTTTGAAACTTGAAAATTAGACCTAATTCCAGTGTAAAACAACCAGATATAATGCCTCTTAGCATTTGCAGCTGCCAACATCTAATAATGTGAAAATGAATGTACAGCTGAGATGAGCAGTCATCATTTTTCACTTCTTTCGCTGAGATAAAGGTTTTTGGCTTCTGAAAACTTCAACATCTGAAACTTGAAAATTAGACCAATTCCAGTGTAAAACAACCAGATATAATGCTTTAGATTTTGAGCTGCCAACATCAATATGTGAAAATGAATGTACAGCTGAGAAGAGCAGCATCCATTTTTCACTTCTTTCCTGAGATAAAGCGTTTTTGGCTTCTGAAAACTTCAAAACATATTGAAACTTGAAAATTAGACCAGATTCCAGTGTAAACAACCAGATATAATGCCTTTAGCATTTTGCAGCTGCAACATCTAATAATGTTGAAACTGAATGTACAGCTGAGAATGAGCAGTCATCCATTTTTCACTTCTTTCGCTGAGATAAAGCGTTTTTGGCTTCTGAAAACTTCAAACATATTGAAACTTGAAAATTGACCAGATTCCAGTGTAAAACAACCAGATATAATGCTCTTAGCATTTTGCAGCCTGCCAAATCTAATAATGTTGAAAATGAATGTACAGCTGAGAATGAGCAGTATCCATTTTTCACTTCTTTCGCTGAGATAAAGCGTTTTTGGCTTTGAAAACTTCAAACATATTGAAACTTGAAAATTAGACCAATTCCAGTGTAAACAACCAGATATAATGCCTCTTAGCATTTTGAGCCTGCCAACATCTAATAATGTGAAAACTGAATGTACAGTGAGAATGAGCAGTCATCATTTTTCACTTCTTTCGCTGAGTAAAGGTTTTTGGCTTCTGAAAATTCAAACATTTGAAACTTGAAAATTAGATAATTCAGTGTAAAACAACAGATATAATGCCTCTTAGCATTTGCAGCTGCCAACATCTAATAATGTGAAAATTGAATGTACAGCTGAGAATGAGCAGCATCCATTTTTCACTTCTTTCGCTGAGATAAAGCGTTTTTGGCTTCTGAAACTTCAAACATTTGAAACTTGAAAATAGACCAATTCCAGTGTTAAACACAGATATATGCCTTTAGCATTTTGCAGCCTGCAACATCTAATAATGTTGAAATGAATGTACAGCTGGAATGAGCAGTCATCCATTTTTCACTTCTTTCGCTGAGATAAAGGTTTTGGCTTTGAAAACTTCAAATTTGAAACTTGAAATTAGGGGGGATTCCGTGTAAACAACCAGATATAATGCTCTTAATTTGCAGCTGCAACATCTAATAATGTTGAAACTGAATGTAGCGGATGAGCAGTCTCCTTTTCATTTTTCGCTGAGAAGCGTTTTTTGGCTTTGAAAACTTCAAACATATTGAAACTGAAATTAGCCAATCAGGTAAAACAACCAGAAAATGCTCTAGCATTTTGAGTGCCAACTTATAATGTTGAAACTGTGTCAGGAGTGACAGTCATATTTTTCATTCTTTGCTGAGATAAAGCGTTTTTGGTTCTGAAAACTTCAAACATATTGAAATGAAATTAGACCAATTCAGTTTTTAAACAACATATATGCTCTAGCATTTTGAGCTGCCAACATTAATAATGGAAATGATGTACAGGAAATGGCGCCCATTTTTCATTTTCGCGAGATAAAGCGTTTTGGCTTCTGAAAATTCAAACATTTGAAACTTGAAATTGACTAATCAGTGTAAAAACCAGATATAATGCTCTTAGATTTTGAGCTGCCACATTAATAATGTGAAAGAATGTACAGCGAATGAGAGTCCATTTTCCTCTTTCCGAGATAAAGGTTTTTGGTTCTGAAAACTTAAAATATTGAATTGAAAATTGACCATTCAGTGTAAACACATATAATGCTCTTAGATTTGGTGCCAATTATAATGTGAAATGAATGTACAGGGGAAATGAGACATCTTTTCATTTTTCCTGAGATAAAGCGTTTTGGCTTTAAAATCAACATTTGAACTGAAATTAGACCATTCAGTGAAAACAACAAATATAAGCTCTTCATTTGAGTGCCACTTAATATGTGAAAATGAATTCGTGGATGAGCAGTCATCCATTTTTCATTCTTTCCTGAGAAAGGTTTTTGGTTCTGAAACTTCAAAATTGAAACTTGAAATGAATTCAGGTAAAACAACAGATATAACCCTCTTCATTTTGCAGCCTGCAACATCAATAATGTGAAAATGAATGTAAGCTGAGATGAGCACATCATTTTCCCTTTTTCGTGAGATAAGGTTTTGGCTTCTGAAACTCAACATATGAAACTTGAAAATTAGACCGATTCAGTGTAAAAACAGATATAATGCCTTTCATTTGAGCCTGCAACATCTAATATGTGAAAACTGATGTACAGTGGAATGGCAGTCACATTTTTACTTCTTTCGCTGAGATAAAGCGTTTTTGGTTTGAAAATTCAAACATATGAATTGAAAATTAGACTTTCCAGGTAAAACACCAGATATTGCTTGCATTTGCAGCTGCCAACATTAATAATGTGAAATGATGACAGTGAGAATGAGCGTCATCCATTTTCCTTCTTTGTGAGATAAAGGTTTTTGTTTCTGAAACTTAAAATTGAAACTTGAAATAGCCGATTCAGTGTAAAAAAAAGAATAATGCTTACATTTTGAGTGCCACATTAATGTGAAATGAATGTACAGCTAAAATGGGACCATTTCACTTCTTTCGTGAGATAAGGTTTTTGGTTCTGAAAACTTAAATTTGAAATTTGAAAATTAGCCATTCCGGGTTTTAAAAAACCAGTATAAGTTTGCATTTGAGTGCAACATTAATAATGTGAAAATGAAGTACGTGAGAATGAGAGCATCATTTTTCATCTTTCCTGAGATAAGCGTTTTTGCTTTGAAAACTTCAAAAAATTGAAACTTGAAATTAGACAATTCAGTGTAAAACAACAGATATAATGCCTTTACATTTTGCAGCTGCCAACATTATATGTGAAAATGAAGTACGTGAGAATGGCAGTCATCATTTCATTTTTCTTAAAAAGGGGGGGGGGGAAAAAAAAAAAAAAAAAAAAATATAGTTGGAATAAAGGGAATGAGAACATTTTTTCCTTTCCGGGTAAGGTTTTTGGCTTCTGAAATTAAACTTTAAAACTTGAAATTGACCATTTTTAAAAAACAATTTGCTTTTTAAAATTAAAATTGAATGGAAGGAAAATTTCATCTTTTTTTTTGTTGAATAAACCCCCCCCCCCCCCCCCCCCCCCCCCCCCCCCC
>JAVYJU010000087.1:0-21097 GCA_033032245.1 Poecilia picta | reverse complement strand
ATAATGCATCTCAGCATTTTGCAGCCTGCCAACATCTAAAAGTTTGAAAATTGAATGTACAGCTGAGAATCAGGAGACATCCATTTTTCACTTCTTTCGCTGAGATAAAGTTTTTGGCTTCTGAAAACTTCAAACTATTGTAACTTGAAAATTAGACCTTATTCCAGTGTAAAACAACCAGATATAATGCATCTCAGCATTTTGCAGCCTGCCAACATCTAAACACTTTGAAAATTGAATGTACAGCTGAGAATCAGGAGACATCCATTTTTCACTTCTTTCGCTGAGATAAAGGTTTTTGGCTTCTGAAAACTTCAACTATTGTAACTTGAAAATTAGACCTGATTCAAGTGTAAAACAACCAGATATAATGATCTCAGCATTTTGCAGCCTGCCAACATCTAAAAATGTTGAAAATTGAATGTACAGCTGAGAATCAGCAGACATCTATTTTTCACTTCTTTCGCTGAGATAAAGCGTTTTTGGCTTCTGAAAACTTCAACTATTGTAACTTGAAAATTAGACCTTATTCAGTGTAAAACAACCAGATATAATGCATCTCAGCATTTTGCAGCCTGCCAACATCTAAAAACTTGAAAATTGAATGTACAGCTGAGAATCAGAGACATCTATTTTTCACTTCTTTCGCTGAGATAAAGGTTTTTGGCTTCTGAAAACTTCAAACTATTGTAACTTGAAAATTAGACCTTATTCCAGTGTAAAACAACCAGATATAATGCATCTCAGCATTTTGCAGCTGCCAACATCTAAACACTTTGAAAATTGAATGTACAGCTGAGAATCAGGAGACATCATTTTCACTTCTTTCGCTGAGATAAAGCGTTTTTGGCTTCTGAAAACTTCAAACTATTGTAAAACACTTTGAAAATTGAATGTACAGCTGAGAATCAGGAGACATCCATTTTTCACTTCTTTCGCTGAGATAAAGCTTTTTGGCTTCTGAAAACTTCAAACTATTGTAACTTGAAAATTAGACCTTATTCCAGTGTAAAACAACCAGATATAATGCATCTCAGCATTTTGCAGCTGCCAAATCTAACACTTTGAAATTGAATGTACAGCTAGATAGGAGACATCCATTTTTCACTTCTTTCGCTGAGATAAAGCTTTTTGGCTTCTGAAACTTCAAACTTTGTAACTTGAAAATTAGACCTATTCCAGTGTAAAACAACAGATTAATGATCTCAGCATTTGCAGCTGCCAACATCTAAAATTGAAAATGAATGTACAGCTGAGATCAGAGACATCCATTTTTCACTTCTTTCGCTGAGATAAAGCGTTTTTGCTTCTGAAAACTTCAAACTATTGTAACTTGAAAATTAGACCTTATTCCAGTGTAAAACAACCAGATATAATGCATCTCACATTTGCAGCCTGCCAACATCTAAACATTTGAAAATTGAATGTACAGCTGAGAATCAGAGACATCCATTTTTCACTTCTTTCGCTGAGATAAAGCGTTTTTGGCTTCTGAAAACTTCAAACTATTGTAACTTGAAAATTAGACCTATTCCAGTGTAAAACAACCAGATATAATGCATCTCAGCATTTTGCAGCCTGCCAACATCTAAACATTTGAAAATTGAATGTACAGCTGGAATCAGAGACATCATTTTCACTTCTTTCGCTGAGATAAACGTTTTTGGCTTCTGAAAACTTCAAACTATTGAACTTGAAAATTAGACCTTATTCAGTGTAAAACAACCAGATATAATGCATCTCACATTTTGCAGCTGCCAACATCTAAAACACTTTGAAATTGAATGTACAGCTGAGAATCAGGAGACATCCATTTTCACTTCTTTCCTGAGATAAAGTTTTTTGGCTTCTGAAAACTTCAAACTATTGTAACTTGAAAATTAGACCTTATTCAGTGTAAAACAACCAGATATAATGCATCTCAGCATTTTGCAGCTGCCAACATCTAAACAATTGAAAATTGAATGTACAGCTGAGAATCAGGAGACATCCATTTTCACTTCTTTCGCTGAGATAAAGCTGTTTTTGGCTTCTGAAAACTTCAAACTATGTAACTTGAAATTAGACCTATTCTGAGGATTTTTAAATGCGTTTTTTTTGGCTGTCTGTGGGTGGGAAACTTCAAACTATTGTTGTACCTTGAAACATTTTAGACAATTGATATGATTTTCACGTGTTTTTTTTTATTTTTATTTTTATTTAAATTTTTATGTTTTATTTTTTTTATATTTTTTTTTTTTATTTTTAATTTTTTTTATTTATATTGATTAAATTATTAAAAAACAACCAGTTATTAAATTATATGCTCTCAGCATTTTTTTTGCAGTGCCAACATCTCCCTAAACACTTTTGTTTGAATGTGGTGATTGAAAAATTGAATTGTACAGCTGGGAGGGAGAGAATCAGGGGGGGAAGACATCCATTTTTCACTTTTCGTTGAGCATTTTTTAGATTAATTATATTTTTAAAGCGGGTGGGTGGGGTTTTTGGCTTCTGAAAATTCAACGATTTGTGTAACTTGGAAACAATTAGAACTTATTATTTCCAGTTGGTTTTTTTATATTTTTTATTTTTTAATAAAAAACAAACAGAATTTATAATGCATCTCCAGCATTTGTTTGAGTGCAACATCCCCCCTTCCCCTAAAAACTTTGAAATTGAATATGTACAGCCTGGGGGAGAAGACGAATTCAGGAGACATCATTTTTTTTCCACTTTTTCGTGAGATTAATGAATTTAATTTATATTTAAAAAGAAGGATTTTTTATGGATTATTTTATTAATTTTTTTTTTTTTTTTTTTTTATGATTTGGAGATATTATAATTTTTAAAGCGCGTTTTGGCCCTTCATCTGTGGGAAAACTTCAAAACTCTTGTTGTAATTGCAAAAAACATTAGACTGATTTCCAGTGTATTTTTACTTGTTTTTTTTTTATTTAATGTGTGTATTTATATTAATTTTATGTTTTTTTTTATTATTTTCTTTAATTATTAATTTTTGTTTTGTTTTTATTTTTTTTTTTTTTATTTATTTTTAAATTTTTTATTATTATATTTTTTTTTTTTTTTTTTTTTTTTTTTTATATATTTTTTTTTACATTTTGTATTTTTTAAAAAACAAACCAGTATAATGATTCAGATTTTGCGCTGCAAACATCCTAAAAAAAAAAGTTGTGGTAGTGACATGAGTGAAAAATAAAAAAAAAAAAAATGCATTTACAGTAGAGAATCAGCCAGACATCTATTTTTCACTCTTTCGCTGGAGGATTTTTTAAAACGGTTTTTGGCTTTTCTGGGAAGAGAAAACTTTCAAACGATTGGAACTTGAAAAGAAAAAAATTTGACTTTTCCAGGTTGTTTTTTTTATTTATTTTTTTTTATTTGTTTTTTTATTAAAAATCCATGATATAATGCTCTCAACATTTTGCAGCTGCATTCAATTCTCCTAAAAAATTCTAAAAAAAGCGTCGGAATGGGGTGTTGGTTTTTGGTTGTGATTGAAAGTGATGTTTGTGTGGAAACATGATTTGGAAATTGTGGTTGATGTGAAATGTTGGTGTGTGTTGTTTGAAAAATTGAAAATTTTTAATGTACAGCCTTGGAGGAATCGCAGAACATCTATTTTTCATTTTCTTTCGCTCTGAGTATTTTATTGAGATTTAATTTTTATTTATTTTTTATTTAATTTTGATATTAAAGCGTTTTGTTTGGTTTCATGAGGGAAAACTGAAAAATTTTTCAAACTATTTGTTAACTTGAAAAAGTAGACCTTATTCAGTTGGTTTTATTTTTTTTTTTACGTGTTTTTTTTTTTTTTTTTTTCATTTGTTTTTTTTTTATATTTTTTTTTTTTATTTGTATTAATTTTTTTTTATTTTGATGGTATATAAAACACAAAGAATATTTATAATGAATCTAAAATTTTTGCAGTGCCAACATCTAAAAAAGAAAGGTTTTTTTTTTTTTTTCAAATTGAAAAAAATGTTCAGCTGAGTATCAGCAGACATCCTATTTTTCACTTTCTTTCGCATTGAGAGATAAAGCGGTTTTTTTGTTTTTTTTTTTGGGCTTCTTGTCTGAGAAAACTTTCTTTTTCAAACTATTTGGTTGTTTTGTAACTTGAAAATGTAATTAGACTTATTCCAGTTTGGTATTATAATTTTTTTTAAATTTTTATTAGTAAATTATTGGTATATATATAAAATTTTTAAAATTTTTTTTTTTTATTAATATTTTTTTTTGGTTTTTTTATTTTTTTTTGTTATTTTTTTTTAATTTTTTTTTTTTTTTATTTAATTTTGTTTTTAATTATTTTTTGTTTTTTTTTTATTTTTTTTATATTTTTTTTAAATTTATTTTTTTTTAAAACACAGATATAATGCATCTGATTTTTTTGCTGTGGCCAACATCCTAAATCTCACTTTTGATTGAAAACTGAAAATGTTCAGCCTGACGAATCAGGAGGGCCATCCATTTTTGTTCACTTCTTTCGCTGAGTTTTAATATTTATAATTTTTAGATTTTTTTTATATTATTTTTAATTTTATTTTTTAAAGGAGGTTTTTTTTTTCGTTTTTTGTGGAGTTTTTTTTTTTTGGTTCTGGTGGAAAAATTCCAAACTTATTGTAACTTGAAAATTAGAGACCTGATTCCAGTTGTTAATTTTTTTAAAACCACAAGAGATTAATGCATCTCCTGCATTTGCAGCCTGCCAACATTCCCCTCCCCCCTCTAAAACCCCTCCCCCCCTAAACACTTTGGGGATGAAAAATTTAAATTGAAATTGTACCAGCTGAGGGAGGGGAATTCGGAGACATCCCATTTTCACTTCTTTTTGAGGAATGAGATAACAGAATTTATAAGTGTTTGTGGCCTTCTGAAAATTTCAACTCTTGTCACTTGGGAAAATTGTTGATTTTTCGAAGTGTTTTTTTTTTTTTTAATTTTTTTAAATTTTTTTTTGTTTTTTGGTTTTTTTTTTTATTTTTTAATTTTTTTTGGTTGGTATTTGTATTTTTTTTTTTTTTTTTTAATTTTATTTTTAATTATATTTTTTAAATTTTGTAAAACAACTAGATATAATGCAATCAGGCTTTTGCAAGCCTGACATAATTTCCCCTCTAAAAACACTTTTGTCGTGAAACTTGAATGTCAGTGAGGACGATCAGGAGGAATCATTTTTCACTTTCTTTCGGGAGATTATTATTTTTTGGATTTTTTGTTTTTTTTATATTATTTAATTAACGCGTTTTTGGTTCTGGGAAATTCAACACTATTGTGATACTTGACAAAAAAAATTTTTAGACCTTTTCTTCCGCCAGTGTTTATTTTTGTTAAAACAACAGATATAATGTATTCTCAGCATTTTGCAGCCTGGCCCAACATCCTCTAAAACACTTTTGGAATGAAAATTGATGAATATTGAAGTAAGCTGACTGAGAAGATCAGGAGGACATCCATTTTTACTTCTTTTCGTGAGCTCCCGTGGTTTTTGGCTTCTGGGGGGGAAAAACTTTTCAACTATTTTTGTAACTTTGTGAAAATTAAGACCTGTTCTTAAGTGTTTTTTTTTTTTTATTTTTTATTAAACAACCAGAAAATTTTTTATAATGATTCTGCATTTTTTGCAAGGCCTGCCAAACAATCCCTAAACACTTTTTGAATGCTGAAAATTGAATGTAAGCCCTGAGAGAGAGAAGGAATTCCGGGGGGAGACATTCCCAATTTATTTTTCACTTCTTTCGCTGTGTGGTCGAGAATTTAATTAATGGATTTTTTTTAGAAAGATTTAATTTTTATTGATTTATTTATTTTTTTTTTTTTAGGATTTTTTTTTTTTAAATTAATTTTTTTTGGCTTTATTTTTTTTTTATTTTTATTTTTTTTAATTTTTTATTTAATTCTAAATCAAGGTTTTTTTTTTTTTGGCTTCCAGAGGTGAACTTCTTCTTCTAAACTATTTGTAAACTTTGAAAAAAATTTAGACCTTTATATCAGTGTTTTTATTTATTATTTTTTTTAAAAAACCAGAATAATATTTAATGCATCTCATCATTTTTTTTGCAGCCCTTTTCAAATTTAAACACCTTTTGAATTGAAAAATTGAATCAGAATGTACAGATGAGAATCAGAGGTGAGTGGGAGGGGAGACATCCATTTATTTTTTCACTTCTTTTTCCGCTGAGGATTTTAAAGATTTATTTTTGAATTTAATTTTTTTTTATTTTAATTTTTTTATATTTTATATTATTTTTTAAATTTGATTTGGAATTTATTTTTTTGTTATTAGAAATTTTATAATTTTTTTAAATTTTGGATTTATGGAATTTTTTTGTATTTTATTTTTTTTTTTTTTTTATTTTTTTTTTATATAATATTTTTTATAAAGCGGGTTTTTTTTTTGGCTTTGAAAGGGGAAAACTTCAAACTATTGTAACTTGGGCAAAATTAGCACCTTTTATTCCAGTGTATTTTTTTTTTTTTGTTTTTTTTTATATTTTTTTGTTATTTATATAAATTTTTTTTTTTTTTTTTATTTTTATTTTTTTTTTTTTTTTTAATTTTTTATTTTTTTTATTTTTTTTTTTTTATTTTTTAAGTTTTTTTATTTTTTTAAAAACAACCAAGAGATTTTTATAACGCATCTCGCTCAACATTTTTGCAGTGCCAACATCCCTAATAATCAAAAAAAGGGTTTTTTTTATTTTTTTTTTTTTTTTTTATTTTTTTTTATTTTTTTTTTTTTTTTTTTGATTATTTATTTATATTTTTTTTTTTTTTAAAAATTGAATGTACCAGCTGAGGAGAATCAGCAGACCATCTATTTTCCTTCTGTCTTTCGTGAGATATTTTTATTTTTTTTGAGAATAATTTTATTTATATTATATAGATTTTTAATTAAATTTATTTTTTTTTTTTTTTTTTATACTTAAAGCAGTTTTTTTTTGGTTTTTGGGTTTTTTGGTTCTGGGGGAACACTTTCAACTATGTTTGGTAAACTTGCGAGAAAATTAGGAACTGAATTTCAAGTGTTTTATTTTTTAATTTTTTTTTTTTTTTTATATTTATTTTTTTTATTTAATTTTAATTAAATTTATTTTTTTTAATTTTTTTTTTTTCGTATTTTTTTTTTTAATTTTAAATTTTTAGGGTTTATTTTTGTATATTTATTTTAATTTAAAATTTTTTAATTTATTTATTTATTGGTTTTAAAAATTTTTTTTTTTTGTATTGTTGTTTTATATATTTTAATTTTTTTTTAGGGTTTTGTTTTTTAAATTTTTTTTTTTTTTTTTTTTATTATTATATTTTATTTAAACATTTTTATTATATTAAATATCTTTGGTTAATTTTATTTTTATTCTTTGTTATGTATTTTTTGTTATATATTTTTTTTTTTTTTTTTTTAATTAAATACAACAGATATAATGATCTCAGCCATTTGTGTGGAGAGCTGGCAAAATCTAACACAATTGCTGAGTTGGAAACGGTAAGAGGGGAAGTGGGAATTGAGAAAAATTGGAGAAAAATGTACAGCTGAGAATCAGCGACATCTATTTTTCACTTTCTTTCCGCTGCGAGGAATGATATAATTTTTTTTTTTTAGTTTTGATTTGATTTTTGCTTAAACGTTTTTGGCTTCTGGGGAAAATTCAAAAATTTGGGAACCTTGGCAAAGTGAACATTTTGACTTATCCCAGTGCTTTTTTTTTTTTTAAAATTTATATTTTCTTTTTAAAATATTTTTATTTTTTATTTTTTTTTTTTTTTTTATAATACAATTTTTTTAATCTAGGGTTTAATGTTATTTGTTCTTTTTTATTTTTTTTGGTTTTTTTAAACCAACCCAAGATATAATCGCATTCTTCACATTTTGCAGTCCTGCAACCCATCCCTTACTTAAAAAAAAATAAAAAGGTTGGGGGAGGATGGAATGGGAGTGTGGTGGGTGTTTGGGGTTTGGGAGTGTTGGTTTTTTGTGAAATGAAAAAATGTTTACCAGCTGAGAAAGAAGAATAAGCAGCAGACATCTATTTTTCACTCTCTTTCGCTGAGGCTTATGTGGGAATTTTAATTTTTTTACAATTTTTGTTTTTTATAATTATAGAGATTTTTTTTTTAAAGCCGGTTTTTGGGCTTCCTGGGGATAAACTTGTCTTTTTTTCAACTAATGTAATTGGAGAAAAAAATGAGACACCTGTGTGAGAATTCAGTGTTTTTTTTTTTAAAATTTTTTTTATGTTAATATATAATTAACTTTTTAATAATTTATTTTATTGGTTTTGTTATTCATTTTTTTATTTTTAAATTTTTTTTATATAAATTTATTTTTTATTTTTATTTATTTTTAAAATTTTTGTGTTTTTTATTATTTATTTTTTTTATTATTTCTTAAATTTTTACAAAACAGAGATATTATAATGCATTTCAGCATTTTGCAGCCTGCTCCCAACATCCTACCCCTAAATGATAAATGTTTGGGTTTGATTGATTTGAAATGGTGAAATGTAAAGAAATGAAATTTTTGATGAATGGAACGTAGAAAAAATGAAAAAAATGTTACAGCTGGAGATTCAGCAGTCATTCTATTTTTCCTTTTCTTTTCGCTGAGTGAGATTTTATAATTTCTTATAAACATAATTTTTTTTATTTAAAAGGGTTTTTTTGGTTCTGAAACACTTCTTTTTCTTCATTTTTTCAAACTATTGGGGGAATTGAAAATTAGACTTTTTATTCCAGTGTTTTTTTTTTATTATTAATTTTTTTTTTTTTTTTTTTTTTTTTTTTCTTTTTGTTTTTTTTTTTTTGTTAAGTGGATGTTTTTTAAATTTTTTTTTTGTTATATAAAATTTTATTATATTTTATAATTTTTATTTATTTTTTCTTTTTTTTTTTTTTTGGTTTAAACCAACAAGATCAAATGCATCTCAACATTTTGGCGTTTTGCGCCTGCCAACATGACTGAAAAAAAAATCGGTTTTTTTGAGAGGGGAAAATTGAAATATGTACAGTGGAGAAGAAGAATCAGCCAGAATCTATTCATTTTACTTCTTTCGCTGAGATTTTTTTTTTTTTGATATTTTTTTATTTATTGGATTTTTATTTTATTATTTTATTATTTTTTTTATAGAAGGCTTTAAAGCGGGTTTTTTGGCTTCTGAAGAAACTTTTTCATTCTCAAGACCTATTTTGTTTTAACTTGAATGTAGACCTTTATTCCAAGTGTTTTTTAAATATGGGTATTTTTTTTTTTATTTTTATTTATGTTTTTTTTTTTTTTTTTAAACAAACCAGATATTCCTGCATCTCCAGCCTTTTTTGTGCAGCTGCCATCATCTATAAAAGGTTGTTTTGATGGGGAGTGGTTGGGTGGGGTTGGAGATTGGGGAAGGTTGTTTGTGTTTGTGTTTTTTTGACTTGGTGGTGTGAGTTTTTTTGATGGGGGTGAAAATTGAAATAAAATGTACAGCTTGTCTGGCGACATCAGGAGCGACATCCATTGTTTCACTTTCTTTTCGCCTGAGAATAAGAAAATTTTTATTAAAGGGCTGGTTTTTTTTGGTTCTGAAAATTTCAAACTATTTGTAACTTGAGGAAAAAAGAATAATTCGACCTATTTATTCCAGTGTGTAGGTTTTTAATTTTATTTTAAAACAAACCAGATATTTTTAATAATGCATCTCAGCATTTTTTTTGCAGCCTTGCCAACATCCTCCCCCCCCCCCCTCCCTACTATCCCCCATAAACACTTTGATTTGTTTGGGGAAAAATTTTGAATGTTAAAAATTGTACATGCATGCGAAAGCATGGAGGACAGCCATGCTTCTTTCACCTTCGTTTCGCTGAGGATAAAAGTGGATTTTTGGCTTCGGGAAAACTTCAAACTTATATGGAACTTTGAGAACCTTAATATTAGTCACTTGATTTATTTCCAGAAGTTTATTTGTTTTTTATTTTTTATTAATTTAATTATTTTCTTTTTTTTTAATTTTTTTTGTTTAAATTTTTTTTTTTAATTTAATTATTTATCTTTAATTATATTTTTTTAGTTTAATTAAATTATTTTATATTTATTTTTTTGTTATTTTTTGTATTATTTTTTATTTGTTTTTTATTTTTTTTAAAATTTTTTTTAGTTTTTTTTTATAAAAAGTTTTATTTTTTTTTTTTTTTTTTTTATTATATTTTATTTTTTTTTTTTTTATGTAAGAAATAGGAATGTTACCAGGCTGATGAATCAAGCAAGGAATCCTAATTTTTCATTCTTTCGTCCTGGGGAGCTTAAGTTATTAGTATTTTAATATTTATTGTTTTTTTTTTAATTTTGTTAATTTTATATGCGATTTTTTTTGGTTTCTGAGAAGAACACTGTCCAGTTGCAAACGCTATTGTTTGAGTAACTTGAGAAAAATTTGTAGACCTTATCTCCGAGTAATTTGTATTGTTGTAAAACAAAACCCAGTCAGAAATATTAAATGCATTTGTCAGCATTTGAGTCCTGCCTGCCAAATCCTAAACACTTTGAAACATTGAACTGTACAGCCTGAGGACGTAGAATTCAGGGGAGACATCCATTTTTTTTCAAATTATTTCTCTAAGAGGACTAAAAGTGGTTTTTGTTTTTTAGGGCGCTTCTTGATAGAAGGAAAACTTTCCCAAATCTTGTTATACTTGGAATTATTAGTCTGAATTCATATGATGTTATTTTTTTATAATTGTTTTAATTTTTTTTATTTAAAATATTATTTGTATTTTATTTTTTTTTTTTTTTTTAATTTTTTTTTATTATTTTATTATTTTTTATACGTAAAAAGGTTTTTTTAATTGTCATAATTTGTTGTTTTTATTTTTAATCTTGTCTTTTTTTACTTTTTATTTTTTTATTTTTTATTTTTATTCTGTTTTGTTAATATATTTAAGGTTTTGTTTTAGGTTGTTATTATACCTATTTTTTTTATTTATTTCATTATTTACATTTATTTTACATTTTTTTATATTATTTTTTATAATTTAATTTGTTTTGTTTTTATGATTTTATTTTTTATTTTTTATTTTTTTTTGTGTTTTTATTTTTTTTTAAAAACAAGCGTGTATTATTTAATTGCAAAGTCCGCTCAGATTGTTGCAGGGCCTTGGACACATCTTCCCTAAGACACTTTTTGGAAAAAAAATGGAAAATGTACTCTACAGCTGCGAATCAGGAGGACAGCCCATTTTAATTTTTTCACCTTCTATCTCCTGAGTAGATCTATTTTTTTTTAGACTCGGCTTTATAAAGTTGTGGAGTATAAGATCGTTGGAGAATTTATACTGGATTTAAAGTTGGGGTGTTTTTTGGCTTCCTGGGGGAGGAAAACTTTCAAACTTTTGTAACTTTGGAAACAATTGACTTTTATTCAGTTTGTTTTATTTTTTTTTAAAACAACCCAGATTTTAAATGATAATATCTCAGCCTTTTTTTTTTATTTGTTTTTTGCAGCCTGGGGGGCCAACATCTAAAATAGCGTTGGAAAAGGTTTTGAAAAATTGAGGAAAATTTGCAATGTAACAGCAGACTGGGAAGGGACTTCAGGGGAGAGGGACCATCCATTTTTTCACTTTCTTTCTCGCTCGAGATTTATTATTTTTTTATTTTGGAATTTGGAGATTAATTATATTTTTTTTATTATTGAGAGAATATATGATAAACATTTCGGATTATTATTTAAAGCCTTTTTATGGCCTTCGCGGGGGAGGGAAAACTTGTCTTCTTTTTTTTTTTTTCAAACTATTTGGTTTGTAACTTGAAAAATAGCCCTTATGTTTTATTGATTTATTTCAGTGTTTTTTTTATTATATTTATTTTTTTATTATTATTTTTTTTTATTTTATAATATGTTTATTTATTTTTAAATTAATTTTTATAAAGTTTTATTTTGTAAAACAACCAGATATAAAGCAGTTCTTTCTCAGCTTTTTTTTGCAGCCCGCATGGTGCCAACTATCTAATATCACTTGGGAGAAAAAAAGAAACAAATTGGAAAATGTTTGACCAGGCTCGAGGATCAGGAGAATCATATTTTTCTCACCCTTTCTTTCGCGCCCTGAGAGGAATTATTTTAGGATAATGTTTTTATGAGAGAGACTTTTAGGAATTATTTTATTTTATACAAGTGGTTGGGTTGTTGGGGGTTGTTTTTTGGCCTTCGCCTGGGAAGGGATGGGGTTGAAAAACAACTTCATTCTCAAACTATTGTAACTTGTTGGAACAATTAGCCACTGCTTTTGATTCCAAGTTGTTACTATTTAATTTTTTTTTAATTTTGTGTTTTACTATTCTTTGTAATTTTTAGAGTTTTATTTTATTTTTTATTATTTTTAATACATTTAATTTTTTTGTTATCTATATTTTTTTATTGTTTTTTTTTTTTGTAAATTTTTTTTTTTTTTTTTTTTTATATATAATTATATTTATTTTTTTTATTTTAATAAATTTTTTTATTTTTTAATACAATTTTTTTTATTTTTTTTTACCTAATGGTATATTTTACTAATTTTTTTTTTTTTATTTATTTTATAACTTTTTATAATTATTTTTTATATTATTATTTTTGTTTTTTTTTTTTATTTTTATTTTAATATTTTTTTCTAAAAAACAACCCCGAGGGTTCTAATGCAATTCTCAGCAGTTGTTTGCAGCCTCGCAACTCCCCTAAGACCCTAATAAAAACTATTAAACTAAATTAAACCCTAAAAATTAAAAAAAGGTTGAAAAGGAAAGGAGGGGTTGTTTGTTGGTTGAGGAAATGGTTGGGTTGGGGGAATGAAAAAATGGATGATGAGCAGGGAACGATGGTGAACAACTGGGAAAATTGAAATTGTCCAGCTGGCGAAGAATCTCAGCGACATCTATAGATATTATTCACCTCTCCTTTTCGCGCTTGAGATTTAATTTAATCTTTAATTTTTTTATTTTTTTTTTTTTTTTTTTTTATTTTTTTTTTCTATTTTTTTCTTTTTTTATAATTTTCATTTCTTTTTATATTTTTTTTTTCAAAAAGATTTTTGCATTTTTAAATTCTTTATTATAAGCTGTTTTTTTTTTTTTTTTTTTTATATTTTTTTTTTTTTTTTTTTGGTTTTTCTGGGAGAGGGTGTGGGGCCTATGGAAAACTTCTCAACTTATTGTTATATTAACGATTTCTATTATATTTTTCACTTTCTTTCGCTGAGATTATTTTTTTTATAATTAATTTTTTTTTTGATTATTTTAAAGCTGTTTTGTTTGTTTTTTGTTTTTTTTGTGTTTTTTTTTTGCGTTTTTTTTTTTTTTTTTTTTTTTTTAGTTGTTTGTTGTTTGTTTTTGGCGACTTTCCATCTGAAGAGGAATCGGATGGGAAAACTTTTTCTCATGTTTTCTCAAACACTATTGTTTTTTTTGTTTTGTAACTTGGGAAAAAAAATTAATTAGACCTTTTTTTTTTATTCCATGTGTTTTTATTTTTTTTAAAATTTTATAAGTTCATTTTTTTTTATTTATTTTTTTTATTTTATTTTTTTTTATTATATTTTAGTTTTTATAATTTGTTTTTGATATAGTGGCTTTTATGGGTTTTTATACTTTTTATTTTTGGTTTTTATTATTTTTGTTATTACTTTTTTTTGTTTTAATTATATGTATTTTTTTTTTTATTTTTTAATTAAATATGTTTTTTATACATGATTTATTTTATTTTTTATTTATGTTATATTTTTAATTAAAAAATTTATTTTTTTTTTGATTTTTTTTTTTTGTTTTATTTATTTAATTTAAACCACAGAATAAATATTTAATTGAAATCCTCCAGCATTTTTTGCAGCCTCCTTGCCCCACATCCGTAATCCTATTAAATGAAAAAAATCTTCTAAAATTCTAAAAATGTTGATTTTGAATTGAAGTAAGAGAGAAAGTGTGAGAGGGAGGAAAAAAAAAAAAAAAAATGTGTTGGTAAAAAGTGAAAATTAATGAAAAAAAATGAAAATTATATGAAATTATAATGTACAGCTCCTGAGAATATCAGCAGACATCTATTTTTCACTTTTTCATTTTCGCTGTTGTGAAAAGAGGATCTAGATTATTTTGTGTTGGAAGATTATTTAAATAGAATTAGATCAACGAGGTTGAGAAATTATGAATAATTAAAGTTGGTGGTGTGGGGTTGTTGGTTTTTGGCTTCTGGGGGGAGAACACTTTTTTCCTTCAAAAACTATTGTAGTGCTGGTTGTTTGAGGATAATCTTGGGAAAAAAAAAAGATTAGCCCTTCGTTACCAGTGTGTTTATTGTAATATGTTTTTAATGTTTATGATTTGATTGTTTGTATTTTAATTTTTATTTATTTGTTAATTTATAATTATTCGATTAAAGTTTTTTTTATTGTTAAAAAAAATTTTTAAAATAACAACCAGGATTATTAATGCAAATCTGCTCAGAATTTTGCTGCTGGGCCCAACATCCTAAAATAAAAAAAAAAAAATAACACAAACCCTAAATAAAGACGACCTAATCTAAAAAGATAGACTCCTAAACTAAAAAAAGTAAAAAAAAACTATAATAACAAAAAAACAAAAATAAAAAAAAAGGTTGAGGGTGGGAAAAAAAAAAACTTGAAATGTACAGCCTGGGGCGGAAGAAAGAAGGGAGAGAAGAATCAGTGAGAATCCCATTTTTTTCACTTCTTTTCGGTTTGATGAGTTTATTTTATAAATATTTATGTTTCTTTGATGATATTTTTTTTTTTTTATTTTGAGCATTTTTTTTTTTTAATTTTTTATACAAATTTTTTATTTTTTAAACGCGCTTTTTTCTTTTTTTAGGCTCTTCTGAAAACCTTTTCAATCAACTTGTTTGTAACTTGAATACATTATTATTAAGACCTTTATTCCAGTGGAGTTATTTTTATAAATTTGTTTTTTATTTTTTTCATTTTTTTTTTTTTATTTTTTCTTTATTTTATTTTTTAAATGGTATATTTAATTTTTTTTTTATTAATTTTTATTTTTGTGTTTTTAATTATTTTAATATTGTATTAATTTTAAAAATTTTTTTTTATTTTGTTTTTTTTTTTGTTGTATATTTTTATTTTCTATTTTTATTATAATTTTTTTAATTTTAATAAACCGCAACCACGCCTCAGGATTAAAATATAAGTGCATCGTCGCAATTTTGCAGGCCTTGCCCTTGCAACTCTCTTCTCCTCTATAACACTTTGGAAAAAAAAATCTGAAAATGTACAGCTGAGAATCAGGGAGGAGCCGAGAGACATCCATTTTTTTTCACTTCTTTCGCTGGAGAAATTATTTTAGGGACTGAGGATGGATTTTTTATACTTAATTTAATAATGGTTTTTGGGCTTCTGGGGAACATTTTTCTCATTTTCGAAATATTGGACATGCGAAAAATTTATGACACTGAATTTTCACGTGTTCATTTTTAATAATTTATATTTTCAACACGCCCCCCCTTATCTTTTATATAATTTTTTTTTTTTTTTTGTTTTTTTTTATTATTATTTAATTTATAGATATTTTTTATTGTAATTTATTTTATTATTTTTATTAAAAACAACCAAGAAGATTATATAATGGCTATTCAGCTTTTGCAAGCATCCTGCCAATCCCCCTAAAAAACAAAAAAAAAATCTAAAAAAAAAAAAAATAACTCCTAATAGAAAAATAAAAAACCTAAACTTCTACCTCTAAAAAAAAATGTTTATGAGGATAAAAAAGGGTGGGTGATTGAAAAAATAATTGGAGACTGAAGAATATTTGAAAAAATGCAAATAAAAATGTTACAGCTGAGAAGAGATCAGGCGAAGGACATCCATTTTTCACTTCTTTCGCTGAGATAAGCGTTTTTTGGCTTCTGAAAACTTCAAACTATTGTAACTTGAAAATTAGACCTGATTCCAGTGTAAAACAACCAGATATAATGCATCTCAGCATTTTGCAGCCTGCCAACATCTAAACACTTTGAAAATTGAATGTACAGCTGAGAATCAGGAGACATCCATTTTTCACTTCTTTCTTGAGATAAAGGTTTTTGGCTTCTGAAAACTTCAAACTATTGTAACTTGAAAATTAGACCTTATTCCAGTGTAAAACAACCAGATATAATGCATCTCAGCATTTTGCAGCCTGCCAACATCTAAAAGGTTGAAAATTGAATGTACAGCTGAGAATCAGGAGACATCCATTTTTCACTTCTTTCGCTGAGATAAAGCTTTTTTGGCTTCTGAAAACTTCAAACTATTGTAACTTGAAAATTAGACCTTATTCCAGTGTAAAACAACCAGATATAATGCATCTCAGCATTTTGCAGCCTGCCAACATCTAAACACTTTGAAAATTGAATGTACAGCTGAGAATCAGGAGACATCCATTTTTCACTTCTTTCGCTGAGATAAAGCGTTTTTGGCTTCTGAAAACTTCAAACTATTGTAACTTGAAAATTAGACCTTATTCCAGTGTAAAACAACCAGATATAATGCATCTCAGCATTTTGCAGCTGCCAACATCTAAACACTTTGAAAATTGAATGTACAGCTGAGAATCAGGAGACATCCATTTTTCACTTCTTTCGCTGAGATAAAGCGTTTTTGGCTTCTGAAAACTTCAAACTATTGTAACTTGAAAATTAGACCTTATTCCAGTGTAAAACAACCAGATATAATGCATCTCAGCATTTTGCAGCCTGCCAACATCTAAACACTGTTGAAAATTGAATGTACAGCTGAGAATCAGGAGACATCCATTTTTCACTTCTTTCGCTGAGATAAAGCGTTTTTGGCTTCTGAAAACTTCAAACTATTGTAACTTGAAAATTAGACCTTATTCCAGTGTAAAACAACCAGATATAATGCATCTCAGCATTTTGCAGCCTGCCAAAATCTAAACATTTGAAAATTGAATGTACAGCTGAGAATCAGGAGACATCCATTTTTCACTTCTTTCGCTGAGATAAAGTGTTTTTGGCTTCTGAAAACTTCAAACTATTGTAACTTGAAAATTAGACCTTATTCCAGTGTAAAACAACCAGATATAATGCATCTCAGCATTTTGCAGCCTGCCAACATCTAAACACTTTGAAAATTGAATGTACAGCTGAGAATCAGGAGACATCCATTTTTCACTTCTTTCGCTGAGATAAAGCTTTTTGGCTTCTGAAACTTCAAACTATTGTAACTTGAAAATTAGACCTTATTCCAGTGTAAAACAACCAGATATAATGCATCTCAGCATTTTGCAGCCTGCCAACATCTAAAATGTTGAAAATTGAATGTACAGCTGAGAATCAGGAGACATCCATTTTTCACTTCTTTCGCTGAGATAAAGCGTTTTTGGCTTCTGAAAACTTCAAACTATTGTAACTTGAAAATTAGACCTTATTCCAGTGTAAAACAACCAGATATAATGCATCTCAGCATTTTGCAGCCTGCCAACATCTAAACAGTTGAAAATTGAATGTACAGCTGAGAATCAGGAGACATCCATTTTTCACTTCTTTCGCTGAGATAAAGCGTTTTTGGCTTCTGAAAACTTCAAACTATTGTAACTTGAAAATTAGACCTTATTCCAGTGTAAAACAACAGATATAATGCATCTCAGCATTTTGCAGCCTGCCAACATCTAAACACTTTGAAAATTGAATGTACAGCTGAGAATCAGAGACATCCATTTTTCACTTCTTTCGCTGAGATAAAGTTTTTTGGCTTCTGAAAACTTCAAACTATTGTAACTTGAAAATTAGACCTTATTCCAGTGTAAAACAACCAGATATAATGCATCTCAGCATTTTGCAGCCTGCCAACATCTAAAATTGAAAATTGAATGTACAGCTGAGAATCAGCAGACATCATTTTTCACTTCTTTCGCTGAGATAAAGCTTTTTGGCTTCTGAAAACTTCAAACTATTGTAACTTGAAAATTAGACCTTATTCCAGTGTAAAACAACCAGATATAATGCATCTCAGCATTTTGCAGCCTGCCAACATCTAAACAACTTGAAAATTGAATGTACAGCTGAGAATCAGGAGACATCCATTTTTCACTTCTTTCGCTGAGATAAAGCTTTTTTGGCTTCTGAAAACTTCAAACTATTGTAACTTGAAAATTAGACCTTATTCCAGTGTAAAACAACCAGATATAATGCATCTCAGCATTTTGCAGCCTGCAACATCTAACATTGAAAATTGAATACAGCTGAGAATCAGGAGACATCATTTTCACTTCTTTCGCTGAGATAAAGTTTTGGCTTTGAAAACTTCAAACTATTGTACTTGAAATTAGCTATTCAGTGTAAACCAGATATAATGCTTCAGCATTTTGCAGCGCCAACATCTAAAATTGAAATGAATGTACAGCTGAGAATCAGAGACATCCATTTTTCACTTCTTTCGCTGAGAAAGCTTTGCTTCTGAAAATTCAAACTATTGAACTTGAAAATTAGACCTTATTCAGTGTAAAACACAGATATAATGCATCTCACATTTGCAGCCTGCCACATCTAAAAATTGAATTGATGTACAGCTGAGAATCAGAGACATCCATTTTCCTTCTTTCGTAATAAAGTTTTTGGCTTCTGAACTTCAAACTATTGAACTTGAAAATTAGACCTATTCAGTGTAAACAACCAGATATAATGCATCTCACATTTTGCAGCCTGCCAACATCTAAACACTTTGAAATTGAATGTACACTGAGAATCAGAGACATCTTTTTCACTTCTTTCCTGAGATAAGTTTTGCTTCTGAAACTTCAAACTTGTAACTGAAAATTAGACCTATCAGTGTAAAACAACAATATAATGCATTCAGCATTGCAGCTGCAAACTAAAACTTTGAAAATGAATGTACACTGGAATCAGGAGACATCCATTTTTCACTTTTCCTGAGATAAAGTTTTGCTCTGAAACTTCAAACTATTGTAACTTGAAATTGACCTTTCAGTGTAAAACACCAGATATAATGCATTCACATTTGCAGCCTGCAACATCTAAAACTTGAAATTGAATGTACACTGAGAATCAGACATCCATTTCATTCTTCTGAGATAAGTTTTGGCTTCTGAAACTTAACTATTTAACTAAAATTAACTATCAGTGTAAACAACAGATATAATGCATCTCACATGCACTCAACACAAACACTTGAATTGAATGTACAGCTGAAATCAGGAAATCCATTTTTCACTTCTTCGCTGAGATAAAGTTTTTGCTTCTGAAACTTCAACTATGTAACTGAAATTAGACCTTATTCATGTAAAACAACCAATATAATGCATCCAGCATTGAGCTGCAATCTAAATGAAAATGATACACTGAATCAGACTCATTTTCACTCTTCCTGAATAACTTTGGTCTGAACTTCAATATTGTAACTTGAAATTAACTATTCCAGTGTAACAACCTATACTCTCACATTGCAGCTGCACATCTAATTAATATACATGAGAAAGAACATCATTTCATTCCTAGTAAAGTTTGGCTTCTGAAACTTCAACTATTGACTGAATTAACTTCAGTAAACAACCAATATATGATCAGCATTTGCAGCTCAACATAAAACTGAAAATTGAATGTCAGGAGAATCAGAAATCATTTCACTTCTTCCTAGATAATTTTCTTTAATTCATATGTATGAAAATTAGACATCGTAACACAATAAGCACGCATTGCAGTGCACTCATTTCACCTCTAAAAGTTTTTTGGCTTCTGAAAACTCAAACTATGTAACTAAAATTACCTTTTCGTGTAAAACAGTTTAACTTCAATTTTGAATGCCACATTAAAACAAAATTAATGCATAATCAGCCATTTTTCACTCTCCAATAAAGTTTTTGGTTCTGAAATTCAAACTATTTAACTTAATTAGATATCTGTACAAAATAATCATCAATTTGAGCTGAAATCTACATGAAATTAATGTACACTGGAATCAGCAACATTTCACTTTGAGATAAGTTTTGTCGAAAATTCACTTTTGTAACTGAAAATGCTTTTCATGAAAACAATATAATGCATTCAGATTTGACCCAACATCTAAAAATGTTGAAAATTGAATGTACAGCTGAGAATCAGGAGACATCCATTTTTCACTTCTTTCGCTGAGATAAAGCTGTTTTTGGCTTCTGAAAACTTCAAACTATTGTAACTTGAAAATTAGACCTGATTCCAGTGTAAAACAACCAGATATAATGCATCTCAGCATTTTGCAGCCTGCCAACATCTAAAACTTTGAAAATTGAATGTACAGCTGAGAATCAGGAGACATCCATTTTTCACTTCTTTCGCTGAGATAAAGCGTTTTTGGCTTCTGAAAACTTCAAACTATTGTAACTTGAAAATTAGACCTTATTCCAGTGTAAAACAACCAGATATAATGCATCTCAGCATTTTGCAGCCTGCCAACATCTAAACACTTTGAAAATTGAATGTACAGCTGAGAATCAGGAGACATCCATTTTTCACTTCTTTCGCTGAGATAAAGCTTTTTGGCTTCTGAAAACTTCAAACTATTGTAACTTGAAAATTAGACCTATTCCAGTGTAAAACAACCAGATATAATGCATCTCAGCATTTTGCAGCCTGCCAACATCTAAACACTTTGAAAATTGAATGTACAGCTGAGAATCAGGAGACATCCATTTTTCACTTCTTTCGCTGAGATAAAGGTTTTTGGCTTCTGAAAACTTCAAACTATTGTAACTTGAAAATTAGACCTATTCAGTGTAAAACAACCAGATATAATGCATCTCAGCATTTTGCAGCCTGCAACATCTAAAACTTTGAAAATTGAATGTACAGCTGAGAATCAGGAGACATCCATTTTTCACTTCTTTCGTGAGATAAAGCTTTTTTGCTTCTGAAAACTTCAAACTATGTAACTGAAATTAGACCTATTCCAGTGTAAAACAACCGATTAATGCATCTCAGCATTTTGCAGCCTGCCAAATCTAACACTTTGAAAATTGAATGACAGCTGAGATCAGAGAATCATTTTTCACTCTTTCGTGAATAAAGTTTGCTCGAACTCAAACTATTGTACTTGAAAATAACCTATCATGTAAACAACAATAATGCAT
>JAVYJU010000086.1:0-21105 GCA_033032245.1 Poecilia picta | reverse complement strand
AATTTTGGGTCTTTTTTAATTTTTTTTAAATTTTTCAGAAAAAACGTTTTATTCGGAAAAAAAGTAAAAAAGGATGTTGTATTCTCAGCTTAATTTTTTTCACTTTTAGTTTTTGGCGGGTAAAAGCTTAGATGCATTATATCTGTTTTTTAAAACTGGAATCAGTCTAATTTTAAGTTTCAATTGTTTGAAGTTTTCAGAACCCAAAAAACGCTTTATTCAGCAAAAAAAGTAAAATTGGATGTCTGCCCTTCTCGTTACATTAATTTTCACCTTTTTAGGTTGGGGGCAAAATTTGTAGATGCATTAAATTTGGGTTGTTTTAAACTGGATTCGTCTAATTTTAAAGTTATTATGTTTGAATTTTTCCCAAAAGCCAAAAAACGCTTTATCTCAGCAAAAGAAGTGAAAATGGATGTCTGCTCTTTCTCAGCTTACATTCAATTTCAGCCTTTTTAGATGTTGGCAGCTCCAAAATGCTAGATGAATTATATTGGTTGTTTTAAACTGGAATCAGGTTTTAATTTTAAAGTTACAAATGTTTGAAGTTTTCGATGCCAAAAACGCTTTATCTCAGCAAAGAAGTCAAAAATGATGTCGGGCTCATTCTCAGTGTACATTAATTATCACTTTTTAGATGTTGGCGGGCTGAAAATGCTAGATGTTTTTTCGGGTTGTTTTAAATGGATCTTTTAAATTTTAAAGTTTCAAATGTTTGAAGTTTAGATGCCAAAAAAGTTTATTCGGGCAAAAGAATAAAAATAGTTTTGCTTTTTCTCAGTGACTTTAAAATTTTCCAAATTTTTTAGAGTTGGCAGGGGGGAAATGGGGATGATTTATTGTTTTTAAACGGGAAATTGTCAATTTTCAAGTTTCAAATTTTTAAAGTTTTCAGACCCAAAAAGCTTTATCTCAGCAAAAAAAGTAAAATGGATGTCTGCTATTCTCGCTTACATTAAATTTTAAAATTTTTTGATGTTGCAGGGGGAAAATGCTAAGGATGCATTATATTAGGTTTTAAATGGAATCAGTCAATTTTCAATTTTTCAAATGTTTGAAGTTTTCAGACCCAAAAACGTTTTATCTCAGCAAAAGAAGTAAAAATGGATGTTGTCTTTCAGTTACTTTAATTTTTTTTTTTAGTGTTGGCATAAAATGCTAAGAGATTAATTGGGGTTTTTTTTAAACTGGAATCAGGTTAAATTTTAAGTTAAAAATGTTTAAATTTTCAGACCCCAAAAAGCTTTTTCGAAAAAAGAAGTAAATAGTGTCTGTTTTCTCGGTTAATTAAATTTCCCCTTTTTTAGATGTTGGCGGGCTAAATGCTAGATGTTTATTGGGTTTTTTTAAAACGGGGAAATCAGGTCAAATTTTTTTAGTTTCAAAGGTTGAAGTTTTCGATGCCAAAACGCTTTATTAGCAAAAAAAGTCAAAAATGTGTCTGCTCATTCTCGCTGTAATTAAATTTTCAAACTTTTTAGTTTGGGAGGCGGAAAATCTGGATGCATTTTTGGGACTGTTTTAAACTGGAATCAGGTTAATTTTAAAGTTTCAAATGTTTGAAGTTTTAGACCCCAAAAAACGTTTATTCAGCAAAAGAAGTCTTTTGAGTCTGAAAATTTAGTGTACTTTTAATTCAACTTTTTAGATGTTGGGGGCTAAAATGCTAAGAGGGCTTTATTGGGTTTTAACTGGAATCAGTCTAATTTTCAAGTTTCAATATGTTTAAATTTTTCAGGCCAAAAACGTTTTTTCAGCAAAAAGTAAAAATGATGTTGTCATTCTCGCTTCTTAATTTTCCTTTTTAGATTTGGCAGCTAAAATTTGCTGGATGATTTTTGGGTGTTTTAAAGGATCAGTCTTTTTTTAAAGTTTCAATATGTTTGGTTTTCAAAACCCAAAAACGTTTATCTAGCAAAGAAGTAAAAATGGTGTCTGCTATTTCAGCAAATTAATTTTCACTTTTTGTGTTGGCGTCCAAAATTTTTAAGATGATTTTATCGGGGTTTTTTAAAAACTGGATCGTTAATTTTAAAAGTTCAAATGTTTGAATTTTTTTGATCCCAAAAAAAAAGCTTTTTTCTAGCAAAAAAAGTAAAATTTTTTGATGTCTGCTCATTTAGCTGTACTTTAAATTTCAAATTTTTTTGATGTTGGCAGGGGGAAAATGTAGATTTTTATATCTGTGTTTTAAACGGGAAATCGGTCTTAATTTTCAATTTTAAAAAATTTGTTTGAAGTTTTCAGTCCCAAAAACGCTTTATTCGAAAAAAAAAGTCAAAAATGATGTTGCTCATTCTCAGTGTAATTAAATTTCAAATTTTTTGTGTTGGCAGGCGGAAAATGCAGATGTTTTATATCTGGTGTTTTAAAGGAATCAGTCAAATTTTTCGTTTCAATATTTTGAGTTTTCAGAGCAAAAAACGCTTTATTCAGCAAAGAAGTAAAAGGGGATGTTGCTTTTTCCCAGCTTTTTTAATTTTCCCCTTTTTAGATGTTGGCACCCCCCCAAATGTTAAGTGATTAATCTGGTTGTTTTAAACTGGAATCGTTAATTTTCAAGTTTCAATATGTTTGAATTTTTCAGATGCCAAAAACGCTTTATCTCAGCAAAAGAAGTCAAAAATGATGTCTGCTCATTCTCAGCTGTAATTAAATTTTCAAACTTTTTAGATGTTGGAGGCTGGAAAATGCTGAGATTGCATTATATCTGATGTTTTAAACTGGAATCAGTCTAATTTTCAAGTTTAAATTTATGTTTGAAGTTTTCAGAAGCCATAAAACGTTTATCTCAGCAAAAGAAGTAAAAATATTTTTTTTTTTTTTTTTTTTTTTTTTTTTTTTTTTTTTTTTTTTTTTTTTTTTTTTTTTTTTTTTTTTTTTTTTTTTTTTTTTTTTTTTTTTTTTTTTTTTTTTTTTTTTTTTTTTTTTTTTTTTTTTTTTTTTTTTTTTTATATCTGACGTTTAAAGGAATCAGTCTAATTTTCAGTTCAATTTTGAGTTTTCAGACCAAAAACGCTTTATTCAGCAAAAAGAAAAATGATGTCTGCTCATTCTCAGCGTACATTAATTTTCAAACTTTTTAGATGTTGGAGGCTGGAAATGCTAGATGTATTATGGTTTTTTTTAAAAAGGAATCGGGTCTAATTTTAAGTTTCAAATGTTGAAGTTTTCAGATGCAAAAACGCTTTATCCCCACAAAGAAGTCAAAAATGTTTCTGCCATTCTCATGTACATTAAATTTTAAACTTTTTAGATTTTTGGCAGGCTGGAATGTAGATGCATTATATGAAGTTTAAACTGGAATCAGTTTTAATTTTTAAAGTTCAATATGTTTGAATTTTAAACCCAAAAAGCTTTATTCAGAAAAAAGGGGTGAAATTTGATGTTGCTCATTTCAGCTTACATTAAATTTTAAACTTTTTAGATTTGGGAGGCTAAAAATTGCTAGATGCATTATATTGATGTTTTAAACGGGAAAAAATCAAATTTTTAAAGTTAAATATTTTTTAAAGTTTTAAAACCCAAAAACGCTTTATTCACAAAAGAAGTAAAAAGGGGATGTTGTCATTCTCGCCCTTAAAATTTTTCACCCTTTTTAGATTTTGGCAGTAAAAGCTAGATGCATTAATCGGGTTTTTTAAAAATGGAATCGTCTTTTTTTAAAGTTTAATATGTTTAAATTTTTCAAAAGCCAAAAAACGCTTTATTCGAAAAAGAAGTAAAAATGGATGTTGCTCATTCTCCTTACTTTAATTTTCATTTTTGAGTTGGGGGCTAAAATGAGTGATTATAGGGGTTTTTTAAAACGGGAATAGTTAATTTTCAAGTTTCAATATTTTGAATTTTTCAAGAAAAAACGTTTTATCCAGCAAAAAAAAGTAAAAATGATTTTGTCATTCTCAGTTACATTAATTTTCATTTTTAGATGTTTGGCAGTAAAAGCTAGTGCATTATTCGGGTTGTTTTAAACTGGAATAGTTAATTTTAAAGTTTAAAATTGTTTAAAAGTTTTCAGATGCCAAAAACGTTTATCTCAGCAAAAAAATCAAAAAAGGCTGCTCATTTCAGTGTCATTAAATTTTAAACTTTTTAGAGGGGATGGAAAAAAAAAAAAAAAAAAAAAAAAAAAAAAAAAAAAAAAAAAAAAAAAAAAAAAAAAAAAAAAAAAAAAAAAAAAAAAAAAAAAAAAAAAAAAAAAAAAAAAAAAAAAAAAAAAAAAAAAAAAAAAAAAAAAAAAAAAAAAAAAAAAAAAAAAAAAAAAAAAAAAAAAAAAAAAAAAAAAAAAAAAAAAAAAAAAAAAAAAAAAAAAAAAAAAAAAAAAAAAAAAAAAAAAAAAAAAAAAAAAAAAAAAAAAAAAAAAAAAAAAAAAAAAAAAAAAAAAAAAAAAAAAAAAAAAAAAAAAAAAAAAAAAAAAAAAAAAAAAAAAAAAAAAAAAAAAAAAAAAAAAAAAAAAAAAAAAAAAAAAAAAAAAAAAAAAAAAAAAAAAAAAAAAAAAAAAAAAAAAAAAAAAAAAAAAAAAAAAAAAAAAAAAAAAAAAAAAAAAAAAAAAAAAAAAAAAAAAAAAAAAAAAAAAAAAAAAAAAAAAAAAAAAAAAAAAAAAAAAAAAAAAAAAAAAAAAAAAAAAAAAAAAAAAAAAAAAAAAAAAAAAAAAAAAAAAAAAAAAAAAAAAAAAAAAAAAAAAAAAAAAAAAAAAAAAAAAAAAAAAAAAAAAAAAAAAAAAAAAAAAAAAAAAAAAAAAAAAAAAAAAAAAAAAAAAAAAAAAAAAAAAAAAAAAAAAAAAAAAAAAAAAAAAAAAAAAAAAAAAAAAAAAAAAAAAAAAAAAAAAAAAAAAAAAAAAAAAAAAAAAAAAAAAAAAAAAAAAAAAAAAAAAAAAAAAAAAAAAAAAAAAAAAAAAAAAAAAAAAAAAAAAAAAAAAAAAAAAAAAAAAAAAAAAAAAAAAAAAAAAAAAAAAAAAAAAAAAAAAAAAAAAAAAAAAAAAAAAAAAAAAAAAAAAAAAAAAAAAAAAAAAAAAAAAAAAAAAAAAAAAAAAAAAAAAAAAAAAAAAAAAAAAAAAAAAAAAAAAAAAAAAAAAAAAAAAAAAAAAAAAAAAAAAAAAAAAAAAAAAAAAAAAAAAAAAAAAAAAAAAAAAAAAAAAAAAAAAAAAAAAAAAAAAAAAAAAAAAAAAAAAAAAAAAAAAAAAAAAAAAAAAAAAAAAAAAAAAAAAAAAAAAAAAAAAAAAAAAAAAAAAAAAAAAAAAAAAAAAAAAAAAAAAAAAAAAAAAAAAAAAAAAAAAAAAAAAAAAAAAAAAAAAAAAAAAAAAAAAAAAAAAAAAAAAAAAAAAAAAAAAAAAAAAAAAAAAAAAAAAAAAAAAAAAAAAAAAAAAAAAAAAAAAAAAAAAAAAAAAAAAAAAAAAAAAAAAAAAAAAAAAAAAAAAAAAAAAAAAAAAAAAAAAAAAAAAAAAAAAAAAAAAAAAAAAAAAAAAAAAAAAAAAAAAAAAAAAAAAAAAAAAAAAAAAAAAAAAAAAAAAAAAAAAAAAAAAAAAAAAAAAAAAAAAAAAAAAAAAAAAAAAAAAAAAAAAAAAAAAAAAAAAAAAAAAAAAAAAAAAAAAAAAAAAAAAAAAAAAAAAAAAAAAAAAAAAAAAAAAAAAAAAAAAAAAAAAAAAAAAAAAAAAAAAAAAAAAAAAAAAAAAAAAAAAAAAAAAAAAAAAAAAAAAAAAAAAAAAAAAAAAAAAAAAAAAAAAAAAAAAAAAAAAAAAAAAAAAAAAAAAAAAAAAAAAAAAAAAAAAAAAAAAAAAAAAAAAAAAAAAAAAAAAAAAAAAAAAAAAAAAAAAAAAAAAAAAAAAAAAAAAAAAAAAAAAAAAAAAAAAAAAAAAAAAAAAAAAAAAAAAAAAAAAAAAAAAAAAAAAAAAAAAAAAAAAAAAAAAAAAAAAAAAAAAAAAAAAAAAAAAAAAAAAAAAAAAAAAAAAAAAAAAAAAAAAAAAAAAAAAAAAAAAAAAAAAAAAAAAAAAAAAAAAAAAAAAAAAAAAAAAAAAAAAAAAAAAAAAAAAAAAAAAAAAAAAAAAAAAAAAAAAAAAAAAAAAAAAAAAAAAAAAAAAAAAAAAAAAAAAAAAAAAAAAAAAAAAAAAAAAAAAAAAAAAAAAAAAAAAAAAAAAAAAAAAATTTTTTTTTTTTTTTTTTTTTTTTTTTTTTTTTTTTTTTTTTTTTTTTTTTTTTTTTTTTTTTTTTTTTTTTTTTTTTTTTTTTTTTTTTTTTTTTTTTTTTTTTTTTTTTTTTTTTTTTTTTTTTTTTTTTTTTTTTTTTTTTTTTTTTTTTTTTTTTTTTTTTTTTTTTTTTTTTTTTTTTTTTTTTTTTTTTTTTTTTTTTTTTTTTTTTTTTTTTTTTTTTTTTTTTTTTTTTTTTTTTTTTTTTTTTTTTTTTTTTTTTTTTTTTTTTTTTTTTTTTTTTTTTTTTTTTTTTTTTTTTTTTTTTTTTTTTTTTTTTTTTTTTTTTTTTTTTTTTTTTTTTTTTTTTTTTTTTTTTTTTTTTTTTTTTTTTTTTTTTTTTTTTTTTTTTTTTTTTTTTTTTTTTTTTTTTTTTTTTTTTTTTTTTTTTTTTTTTTTTTTTTTTTTTTTTTTTTTTTTTTTTTTTTTTTTTTTTTTTTTTTTTTTTTTTTTTTTTTTTTTTTTTTTTTTTTTTTTTTTTTTTTTTTTTTTTTTTTTTTTTTTTTTTTTTTTTTTTTTTTTTTTTTTTTTTTTTTTTTTTTTTTTTTTTTTTTTTTTTTTTTTTTTTTTTTTTTTTTTTTTTTTTTTTTTTTTTTTTTTTTTTTTTTTTTTTTTTTTTTTTTTTTTTTTTTTTTTTTTTTTTTTTTTTTTTTTTTTTTTTTTTTTTTTTTTTTTTTTTTTTTTTTTTTTTTTTTTTTTTTTTTTTTTTTTTTTTTTTTTTTTTTTTTTTTTTTTTTTTTTTTTTTTTTTTTTTTTTTTTTTTTTTTTTTTTTTTTTTTTTTTTTTTTTTTTTTTTTTTTTTTTTTTTTTTTTTTTTTTTTTTTTTTTTTTTTTTTTTTTTTTTTTTTTTTTTTTTTTTTTTTTTTTTTTTTTTTTTTTTTTTTTTTTTTTTTTTTTTTTTTTTTTTTTTTTTTTTTTTTTTTTTTTTTTTTTTTTTTTTTTTTTTTTTTTTTTTTTTTTTTTTTTTTTTTTTTTTTTTTTTTTTTTTTTTTTTTTTTTTTTTTTTTTTTTTTTTTTTTTTTTTTTTTTTTTTTTTTTTTTTTTTTTTTTTTTTTTTTTTTTTTTTTTTTTTTTTTTTTTTTTTTTTTTTTTTTTTTTTTTTTTTTTTTTTTTTTTTTTTTTTTTTTTTTTTTTTTTTTTTTTTTTTTTTTTTTTTTTTTTTTTTTTTTTTTTTTTTTTTTTTTTTTTTTTTTTTTTTTTTTTTTTTTTTTTTTTTTTTTTTTTTTTTTTTTTTTTTTTTTTTTTTTTTTTTTTTTTTTTTTTTTTTTTTTTTTTTTTTTTTTTTTTTTTTTTTTTTTTTTTTTTTTTTTTTTTTTTTTTTTTTTTTTTTTTTTTTTTTTTTTTTTTTTTTTTTTTTTTTTTTTTTTTTTTTTTTTTTTTTTTTTTTTTTTTTTTTTTTTTTTTTTTTTTTTTTTTTTTTTTTTTTTTTTTTTTTTTTTTTTTTTTTTTTTTTTTTTTTTTTTTTTTTTTTTTTTTTTTTTTTTTTTTTTTTTTTTTTTTTTTTTTTTTTTTTTTTTTTTTTTTTTTTTTTTTTTTTTTTTTTTTTTTTTTTTTTTTTTTTTTTTTTTTTTTTTTTTTTTTTTTTTTTTTTTTTTTTTTTTTTTTTTTTTTTTTTTTTTTTTTTTTTTTTTTTTTTTTTTTTTTTTTTTTTTTTTTTTTTTTTTTTTTTTTTTTTTTTTTTTTTTTTTTTTTTTTTTTTTTTTTTTTTTTTTTTTTTTTTTTTTTTTTTTTTTTTTTTTTTTTTTTTTTTTTTTTTTTTTTTTTTTTTTTTTTTTTTTTTTTTTTTTTTTTTTTTTTTTTTTTTTTTTTTTTTTTTTTTTTTTTTTTTTTTTTTTTTTTTTTTTTTTTTTTTTTTTTTTTTTTTTTTTTTTTTTTTTTTTTTTTTTTTTTTTTTTTTTTTTTTTTTTTTTTTTTTTTTTTTTTTTTTTTTTTTTTTTTTTTTTTTTTTTTTTTTTTTTTTTTTTTTTTTTTTTTTTTTTTTTTTTTTTTTTTTTTTTTTTTTTTTTTTTTTTTTTTTTTTTTTTTTTTTTTTTTTTTTTTTTTTTTTTTTTTTTTTTTTTTTTTTTTTTTTTTTTTTTTTTTTTTTTTTTTTTTTTTTTTTTTTTTTTTTTTTTTTTTTTTTTTTTTTTTTTTTTTTTTTTTTTTTTTTTTTTTTTTTTTTTTTTTTTTTTTTTTTTTTTTTTTTTTTTTTTTTTTTTTTTTTTTTTTTTTTTTTTTTTTTTTTTTTTTTTTTTTTTTTTTTTTTTTTTTTTTTTTTTTTTTTTTTTTTTTTTTTTTTTTTTTTTTTTTTTTTTTTTTTTTTTTTTTTTTTTTTTTTTTTTTTTTTTTTTTTTAGATTTTGGCAGGCTGGAAAATGTTAGATGCTTTATTCTGTGTTTTCGGAAATCATTTTAAATTTTTCAAGTTTCAATAGTTTGAAGTTTTCAGATGCCAAAACGTTTATCTAGCAAAAGAAGTCAAAAATGATGTTGTCATTCTCAGTGAATTTAAATTTCAAATTTTTTTTAGATTGGAGGGGGAAAAATGTAAGATGCATTATATCTGTGTTTTAAAGGGAAATCGTTAATTTTCAAGTTTCATTGTTTGAAGTTTTCGACCCAAAAACGCTTTTTCGAAAAGAATTTAAAAATGATGTTGCTATTTCAGTACATTAAATTTTAAAACTTTTTAGATGTTGGCGGGTAAAAGCTAGATGATTAATCTGTGTTTTAAGGAATCAGGAAATTTTCAAGTTTCAATTTTTTTGAAGTTTTCAAAAGAAAAAACGCTTTATCTCAGCAAAAAAAGTAAAAGGATGTCGCTATTTCAGCTTACATTAATTTTCATTTTTGATTTGGGGCAGTAAAATGTGTGATTTATCTGTTGTTTTAAACGGGAATAGGTCAAATTTTAAAAAGTTTCAATTTTTAAAGTTTTCGATCCCAAAAAAGTTTTATCTCAGCAAAAGAAGTCAAAATAGAGTCGCTATTTCAGTGACATTAAATTTTCAAACTTTTAGATGTTGGAGGCTGGAAATATTGAGATGCTTATATTGACTGTTTTAAACTGGAAATCACGTCAAAATTTTCAAGTTTAAATATGTTTGAAGTTTCAGAACCCAAAAAACGTTTTATCTCGAAAGAAGTGAGAAATGGATGTTGCTCTTTAGTCTAATTCTTTTCACCCTTTTTAGAGTTGGGGCAGCCCCAAAAATTAGATGTTATATCTGGTTGTTTTAAAGGGAATTGTCAAATTTTTTAAGTTAAATTGTTTGAATTTTTTAGATGCCAAAAAACGCTTTATTCGAAAAGAAGTAAAAATGATTTGCTCTTTAGTGTACATTAAATTTAAATTTTTAGATGGGGCAGGCGGGGAAAATGCTGAGATGCATTATACGCTGTTTTAAACTGGAATCAGGTCTAATTTTAAAGCAAATGTTTGAATTTTTTCGACCCAAAAACGCTTTTTCAAAAAAGAAGTAAAAATGATGTTGTCTTCTCAGCTTAATTAAATTTTAAAAACTTTTTAGATTTTGGCGGGCTAAATGTAAGATGCATTATATTGTGTTTTAAACTGGATTCAGTCAATTTTTAAGTTTAAATTGTTTGAAGTTTTCGAGCCAAAAGCTTTATTCAGCAAAAAGTAAAAAATGATTCTGTTTCTCGCTTACATTAAATTTAAAACCTTTTTAGATTTTGGGGGGCCAAAATGCTAGATGCATTATATCTGGTTTTAACGGGAATCATCAAATTTTTAAATTTCAAATGTTTAAAGTTTTTCAGACCCAAAAAAACGCTTTATCTCAGCAAAGAATTTAAAAATGGTGTCTGTTTCATTCTCGTTCATTAATTTTAAATTTTTTTAGTTTTTTGGAAAGCTAAATGCTAGATGAATTATATCTGTTTTTTTAAAAGGAATCGGTCAAATTTTTAAGTTCAATGTTTGAAGTTTTTCAGATCCCAAAAACGCTTTATTCAGAAAAAGAAGTAAAAAATGATGTTGCTATTCTCGTGTACATTAAATTTCAAATTTTTTAGAGTTGGGGCTGGGAAATGCTGAGATGCATTATATTGCTGTTTTAAACGGGAATCAGGGTCAAATTTTAATTTTCAATTTTTAAAAGTTTTCAGAGCCAAAAACGTTTTATTCGCAAAGGTCAAATGATGTTGTCTTTCCCAGCTTAAATTAATTTTTCAAAATTTTTTAGATTTTGGAGGCTAAATGCTAAGATGCATTATTCGGGTTGTTTTAAATGGAATCTGTCTTTTTTTCAATTTAATTGTTTGAATTTTTTCAGACCCAAAAACGTTTATCTCAGCAAAAAAAGTAAAAATGGAGTTGCTCTTTCATTTTAATTAATTTTCACCTTTTAGTTTGGCGGGCTAAAATGTAGATGCATTATATTGGGTTTTTTAAAAACTGGAATCGGTTAATTTTAATTTTCAAAGTTTGAAGTTTTGATCCCAAAAAAGCTTTATCTCAGCAAAAGAAGTAAAAAATAGTGTCTGCTCTTCTCGTGTACATTAAATTTTCAAACTTTTTAGATTTTGGCAGGCTGGAAAAAGTTTGAGATGCTTTAATCTGATTTTTTAAAAAATGGAATCAGTCAAATTTTTCAAGTTTCAAATGTTTGAAGTTTTTCGACCCAAAAAAAGCTTTATCTCAGAAAAGAAGTAAAATGATGTTGCTCATTCAGCTTTAAATTTAAATTTTAAAACTTTTTAGGTTGGGGGGAAAATGCGATAAAATTTATCGTTTTTAAAGGGAAATCAGGTTTTAATTTTCAATTTTCAAATGTTTGAAGTTTTCAGATGCCAAAAAGCTTTTTCCAGCAAAGAAGTCAAAATAGTGTTGCTCTTTCAGCTGTTTTAAAATTTTAAAATTTTTAGATTTTGGGCAGGCGGGAAAAATGCTAAGATGCATTTTCTGTTTTTTAAAAACGGAATCATTTAATTTTCAAGTTTCAATATGTTTGAGTTTTCAGACCCAAAAAACGTTTTATCTCAGCAAAAAAAGTAAAAATGATGTTGTATTCCCCTTTAATTAAATTTTTTAAAATTTTTTAGATTTTGGCGGGCTAAAAATGTTTAGATGATTATATCGGGTTTTTTTTTAAACGGGAAATCAGTCAAATTTTCAAGTTTCAAATGTTTAAAGTTTTAGAGAAAAAAAGTTTATCTCAGCAAAAGAGTAAAAAATGGAGGCGTCTTTTCTCAGTGTAATTAAAAATTTTAAATTTTTTAGATGTTGGCGGGTAAATGTAGATGTTATTTGTGTTTAAACGGAAATAGTCAATTTTAAGTTTAAATGTTTGAAGTTTTCAGATCCCAAAAAACGCTTTATCTCAGCAAAAGAAGTCAAAAATGATGTCTGTTCATTCTCAGCTGTACATTAATTTTCAAACCCTTTTTGGATGTTGGCAGGCTGGAAAATGCTGAGATGCATTATATCTGATGTTTTAAACTGGAATAGTTAATTTCAAGTTTCAATATGTTTGAAGTTTCAGAGCAAAACGCTTTATTAGCAAAGAAGTAAAAATTTGGATGTCTGTCATTCAGTTACATTCAATTTTCAGCCTTTTTAGATGTTGGCAGCTAAAATGCTGAGATGCAATTATATCGGGTTGTTTTAAACTGGAATCAGGTCTAATTTTCAAATTTTCAAATGTTTGAAGTTTTCAGATCCCAAAAAAACGCTTTATCTCAGCAAAAAAAGGGTCAAAATAGATGTCTGCTCATTCTCAGCTGTACATTAAATTTTCAACTTTAGATTTTGGGCAGGCTGGAAAATGTGAGATGCATTTATTGGACTTTTTTAAAAATGGAATCAGGTCTAATTTTCAAGTTTCAAATGTTTGAAGTTTTCAGAAGCCAAAAAACGCTTTATCTCAGCAAAGAGTGAGAAATGGATGTCTGTTTCATTCTCAGCTTACATTCAATTTTTTCAGCTTTTTAGATGTTGGCAGCTCCAAAATGCTAAGATGATTAATCTGGTTGTTTTAAACGGGAAAATCGGGTTTAAATTTTCAAGTTCAATGTTTGAAGTTTTCAGATGCCAAAACGTTTATCTGAAAAAGAAGTCAAAATGATGTCTGCTATTCTCAGCGTACATTAATTTTCAAACTTTTTAGATGTTGGCAGGCTGAAATTGCTGAGATGCATTATATTGATGTTTTAAACTGGAATCAGGTTAATTTTCAAGTTCAAATGTTTGAAGTTTTCAGAAGCCAAAAACGCTTTATTCAGCAAAAGAAGTGAAAAATGATGTCTGCTATTCTCAGTTACATTAATTTTCAGCCTTTTTAGATGTTGGGACAGCTCAAAATGTAGATGCTTTATATTGGTTGTTTTAAACGGGAAATTCATGTCTAATTTTAAAGTTTCAATATGTTTGAAGTTTTCAAAACCCAAAAAACGCTTTATCTCAGCAAAAGAAGTAAAAATGGTGTCTGCTCATTTTTCAGCTTACATTAAATTTTCATTTTTAGATGTTGGAGGCTGAAAATGCTAAGATGCATTATATCTGGTTGTTTTAAACTGGAATCATGTCAAATTTTCAAGTTTCAATATGTTTGGAAGTTTTCAGATGCCAAAAACGCTTTATTCAGCAAAAGAGTCAAAATAGATGTCTGCTCATTCTCAGCTGTACATTAATTTTCAAACTTTTTAGATGTTGGCGGGTGGAAAATGCTGAGATGCATTTATATCTGATTGTTTTAACTGGAACCCGGTCTAATTTTCAATTTTCAAGATGTTTGAAGTTTTCAAAATGCCAAAAGCTTTATCTCAGCAAAAGAAGTCAAAAATAGATGTCTGCTCATTCTCAGCTGTACATTAAATTTTCAAACTTTTTAGATGTTTGGCAGGCTGAATTGGAATATGTAGATGCTTTTATATCTGACTGTTTTAAACTGGAATCGGGTTTAAATTTTTCAAGTTTCAAATTTTTTGAAGTTTTCAGATGCCAAAAACGCTTTATCTCAGAAAAAGAAGAAAATGATGTCTGCTCATTCTAGTGTAATTAATTTTCACTTTTTAGATGTTGGCAGGCTGGAAAATGCTAGATGATTATATCGGGCTGTTTTAAACTGGAATCAGGTCTAATTTTCAAGTTTCAATATGTTTGAAGTTTTCAGAGCCAAAAACGCTTTATCTCAGCAAAGAAGTAAAATGGATGTTGCTCATTCTCAGCTGTAAAATTAAATTTTAAAACCTTTTTAGATGGGGCAGGCTGGAAAATGCTGAGATGCATTTTATCGGGATTTTTTTAAACTGGAATCAGGTCTAATTTTCAAGTTTCAATATGTTTGAAGTTTTCAGAGCCAAAAACGCTTATTCAGCAAAAGAGTAAATGGATGTGCTCATTCTCAGCTTACATTCAATTTTCAGCCTTTTTAGATGTTGGCGGGCTCAAAATGCTAAGATGATTATATCTGGTTGTTTTAAACTGGAATCAGGTCTAATTTTCAAGTTTCAAATGTTTGAGTTTTCAGAGCCAAAAACGCTTTATCTCAGCAAAAGAAGTAAAAATGATGTCTGCTCATTCTCAGCTGAAATTTTAAAATTTTTAAAACTTTTTAGATGTTGGCGGGCTAAAATGCTAGATGCATTATATCTGGTGTTTTAAACTGGAATCAGGTCTAATTTTCAATTTTACAATATGTTTGAGTTTTCAGAAGCAAAAACGCTTTATCTCAGCAAAGAAGTAAAATGATGTCTGCTCATTCTCAGCTGTACATTAAATTTTCACTTTTTAGTGTTGGCAGGCTGAAATTGCTGAGATGCATTATATCTGCTGTTTTAAATGGAATCAGGTCAAAATTTTCAAGTTTCAATATGTTTGAAGTTTTCAGAGCCAAAAACGTTTTATTCAGCAAAAGAAGTAAAATGGATGTCTGCTCATTCTCAGCTGTACATTAAATTTAAAACCTTTTTAGATGTTGGCAGGTTTGAAAATGCTAAGATGCATTATATCTGGTTGTTTTAACTGGAAATCATCTAATTTTCAAGTTTCAATATGTTTAAAGGGTTTTCAGAGCCAAAAACGCTTTATCTCAGCAAAAGAAGTAAAAATGAGGGTCTGCTCATTCTCAGCTGTACTTTTAAATTTTAAAACCTTTTTAGATTTTGGCAGCTCAAAATGCTAAGAGATTATATCTGGTTGTTTTAAACTGGAATCGGGTTAATTTTAAAGTTAAATATGTTTGAAGTTTTCAAAAGCCAAAAACGCTTTATCTCAGCAAAAGAAGTAAAATGATGTCTGCTTATTCTCAGCTGTACATTAATTTTAAAACCTTTTTAGATGTTGGCGGGCTGAAATGCTGAGATCCCATTATATCGGGTTGTTTTAAACTGGAATCGGTTAATTTTCAATGTTCAATATTTTTGAAGTTTTCAAAAGCCAAAAAGCTTTATTCAGAAAAAGAAGTCAAAATGGTCTGCTCATTCTCAGATGTACATTAAATTTTCAACTTTTTAGATGTTGGCAGGGCTGAAAATGCTGAGTGCATTATATCTGATGTTTTAACTGGAATCAGGTCTAATTTTCAAGTTTCAAAAGTTTGAAGTTTTCAAAAGCCAAAAAACGCTTTATTCTCAGCAAAAGAAGTAAAAAATAGATGTTGTTTCATTCTCAGCTGTACATTAATTTTCAAACTTTTTAGATGGTTGGCAGGCTGGAATTGCTGAGATGCATTATATCTGACTGTTTTAAACTGGAATCAGGTCAAATTTTTCAAGTTTCAATATGTTTGAAGTTTTCAGAAGCCAAAAACGCTTTATCTCAGCAAAGAAGTGAAAAGGGATGTCTGCTCATTCTCAGCTTACATTCAATTTTCAGACTTTTAGATGTTGGCAGGCTGAAAATGCTAAGATGAATTATATCTGGTTGTTTTAAACTGGAATCAGGTCTAATTTTCAAGTTTCAAATGTTTTGAAGTTTCAAAAGCCAAAAACGCTTTATCTCAGCAAAAGAAGTAAAAAATGGATGTCTGTCATTCTCAGCTGTACATTAAATTTTAAAACCTTTTAGATGTTGGCGGGCTAAAATGCTAGATGCATTATATCGGGTTGTTTTAAACTGGAATCAGGTCTAATTTTCAAGTTTCAATATGTTTGAAGTTTTCAGATCCCAAAAACGTTTTTATCTCAGCAAAAGAAGTAAAAATAGATGTCTGCTCATTCTCAGCTGTACATTAAATTTTCAAACTTTTTAGATGTTGGCAGGCTGGAAAATGCTGAGATGCTTTATATCGGGTTGTTTTAAACGGGAAAATCAGGTCTAATTTTCAATTTTCAATATGTTTGAAGTTTTCAGAGCCAAAACGTTATCTCAGCAAAAGAAAAAATTAAAATGTCTGCTCATTCTCAGCTGTACATTAATTTTCACCTTTTTAGATGTTGGCAGGCTGAAAATGCTGAGATGCATTATATCGGGTGTTTTTAAACTGGAATCAGGTCAAAATTTTCAAGTTTCAATAGTTTGAAGTTTTCAGATGCCAAAAACGCTTTATCTCAGCAAAGAAGTCAAAATAGAGTTGCTCATTCTCAGCTGTACATTAAATTTTCAAACTTTTTAGATGTTGGCAGGCTGGAAATGTTTAGATGCATTATATCTGGTTGTTTTAAACTGGAATCAGTCAAATTTTCAAGTTTCAATATGTTTAAAATTTTTTCAAAAGCCAAAACGCTTTATCTCAGCAAAGAAGTAAAATGGATGGTCTGCTCATTCTCAGCTTAATTAAATTTTAAACTTTTTAGATGTTGGCAGGCTGAAAATGCTAAGATGCATTAATCGGGTTGTTTTAAACTGGAATCAGGGTCTAATTTTCAAGTTTCAATATGTTTGAAGTTTTCAGATGCCAAAAACGCTTTATTCAGCAAAGAAGTCAAAAATTTAGATGTCTGCTCATTCTCAGCTGTACATTAAATTTTCAAACTTTTTAGATGTTGGCAGGCTGGAAAATGCTGAGATGCATTATTATCTGATGTTTTAAACTGGAATAGGTCAAATTTTCAATTTTCAATATGTTTGAAGTTTTCAGAACCCAAAAAACGCTTTTATCTCAGCAAAAGAAGTGAAAAATGGATGTTGCTCATTCTCAGCTTACATTCAATTTTCACCCTTTTTAGATGTTGGCAGGCTGGAAATTCTAGATGCATTATATTGTTTTTTTAAATGGAATCAGGTCTAATTTTAATTTTCAAATGTTTAAAAGTTTTCGAGCCAAAAATTTTTTAAAAAAAGAAAAAATTGATGTCTGTCATTTAGTGTAATTTTAAATTTTAAAACTTTTTGATGTTGGCAGGCTGGAAAATGCTAATGATTATATTGTTTTTTTAAACGGGAAATCAGTCAAATTTTCAATTTTCAATATTTTTTGAAGTTTTCAAAAGCCAAAAACGTTTTTCAGCAAAAAGAATAAAAATGATGTTCTATTTCAGCTTAAATTATTTTAAAACTTTTAGATTGGGAAGCTCCAAAATGTAGATGATTATTTTGGGTTGTTTTAAATGGAATAGGTCAATTTTAAGTTCAAATGTTTGAAGTTTTCGGGAAGCCAAAAAAGTTTTTGGAAAAAAAAAAGGGGTTTGTCATTCTCAGTTACATTAATTTTCCCGTTTTTAGATGTTGGCGGGCTAAAATGCTAAGATGAATTATATTGGGTTGTTTTAAACTGGAATCAGGTCTAATTTTCAAGTTCAAATGTTTGAAGTTTTCGACCCAAAAAAAGCTTTACCCAAAAAAAGAAAAAAAATGTTTGTTGTCATTCTAAATGTACATTAATTTTAAAACTTTTTAGATGTTGGCGGGCTAAAATGCTAGATGCTTAATTTTGTTTTAAACTGGAAAGGGTCTTAATTTTTTTTTTCAAATGTTTAAGTTTTCAGACCCAAAAACGCTTTATCTCAGCAAAAAAAGGGGAAAAATGAGTTGCTCTTCTCAGCTGTACTTAATTTTAAAACTTTTTGATTTTGGGAGGCTGAAAATGTAGATGCATTTACGGGTTGTTTTAAACGGGAATCAGTTAATTTTAAAGTTTAAATATTTTGAAGTTTTCAGAGGCCAAAAACGCTTTATTCAGCAAAAGAAGTAAAAATGGTGTCTGTCTTCTGGTTACTTTAAATTTTCACTTTTTAGATGTTGGCGGGCTAAAATGCTGGATGCATTATATCTGTGTTTTAAACTGGAATCAGTCTTTTTAAAATTTTCAATATGTTTAATTTTTCAGAAGCCAAAAAGCTTTATTCAGCAAAAGAAGTGAAAATGGATGTTGCTCATTCTCAGCTTACTTTAAATTTCCCCTTTTTTAGTTTGGCAGCTCCAAAATGTAGTGATTTATTGGTTGTTTTAAACGGGAAATCAGGTCAAATTTTTAAAATTAAAATGTTTAAAGTTTTCAGACCCAAAAACGTTTATCTCGCAAAAAAGGTAAAAAAGAGTTGCTATTCTCAGCTGTACAAAAAATTTTTAAAACTTTTTAGTGTTGGGGGCTAAAAATTTTAGATGCATTATTTGGGTTGTTTTAAAGGGAATTTTAAATTTTTCAATTTTTCAATATGTTTAATTTTTCAAAAGCCAAAAACGTTTATCTCAGCAAAGAAGTAAAAATGGATGTTGTCATTTCAGCGTACATTAATTTCACCTTTTGTGTTGGACTAAAATGCTAGATGTTTTTCTGGTTGTTTTAAAGGGAAACATTTAAATTTTTCAAGTTTAAATTTTGAAGTTTCAAAAACCAAAAAACGCTTTATCTCAGCAAAAGAAGTAAAAAATGGATGTTGTCATTCTGTTACATTCAATTTTCGCCTTTTAGTGTTGGCAGCTCCAAAAAATGCTAGTGCATTATATCGGGTTTGTTTTAATGGAATCAGTCAATTTTTAATTTTCAATATGTTTGAAGTTTTCAGAGCCAAAACGCTTTATTCGCAAAAAAAGTAAAAATGTGTTGCTCATTCTCAGCTGTACTTTAATTTTAAAATTTTTTGATTTTGGGGCGGGCTAAAATGCTAGATGCATTTTTGGGGTTTTTTTAACGGAAAACAGGTCTAATTTAAATTTTCAATAGTTTGAAGTTTTCGGAAAAGCCCAAAAAAAAGGGGAAAAATGGATTCTGTCTTTCTCAGTTTACATAAATTTTCACTTTTTAGGTTGGCGGGTGGAAAATGCTGGACATTTATTGTTTTTTAAAACTGGAATCAGCTAATTTTAATTTTCAAATTTTTAAAATTTTCAGACCCAAAACGCTTTATCTCAGCAAAGAAGTAAAAATATGTCTGTTTCTCAGTGTACATTAAATTTTCCCTTTTTAGATGTTGGCAGGCTAAAAAATTGCTAGATGCTTTATTCTGTTTTTTAAAACTGAATCAGTCAAATTTTAAAGTTTCAATATTTTAAAGTTTTCAGAAGCCAAAAAGCTTTATCTCAAAAAAAGAAGTGAAAATGGTGTTGTATTCTCAGTTTAAAATTCAATTTTCGCCTTTTTGATGTTGGCAGCTAAAAATGTAAGATGATTATATTGGTTGTTTTAAACTGGAATAGGTCTAAATTTTCAAGTTCAATTTTTGAAGTTTTCAGATCCCAAAAAAGGAAAAAAAGGAAAAATGAGTCTGTCATTCTCAGTGTAATTAAATTTTAAAACTTTTTAATGTTGGCGCTAAATGTGAGATGCATTATATCTGTTTTTTTAAACTGGAATCAGGTCAAAATTTAAATTTTCAATATGTTTGAGTTTTAGACCCAAAAACGCTTTATTCAGCAAAAAATTAAAAATTGTGTTGCCCCTTTCCCAGCTGTACTTTTTAAATTTCCTTTTTTAGATTTGGGCGGGCTAAATTTAGATGCATTATTTTGGGTTGTTTTAAACGGATAGCAAATTTTTAATTTTTAAATTTTTTAAAGTTTTCAAAAGCCAAAAACGCTTTATTCAGCAAAAGAAGAAAATGGTGTCTGCCTTCTCACTTCATTAATTTTCACTTTTTAGAGTTGGCACCCCAAAAATGTTTAGAGCATTTATCTGGTTTTTTAAAGGGAAAATCTGTCAATTTTAATTTAAAATATGTTTGAAGTTTTCGGGAAAAAGCATTAAAAGAAGTGAAAATGGATTTGCTCTTTCTCAGCTTACATTAATTTCACTTTTTAGATGTTGGCGGCTAAAAATGCTAGATGCTTATTCTGTGTTTTAAAATGGAATCAGGTCTAATTTCAAGTTTCAATATGTTTGAAGTTTTCAAAAGCCAAAAACGCTTTATCTCAGCAAAAGTAAAAATTGTTGTCTTCTCAGCTTACATTAATTTTCACTTTTTAGATGTTGGCGGGGGAAAATGTAGATGCTTAAAATTTTGTTGTTTTTAACGGGAAATCAGGTTAAATTTTTAAGTTTCAAATGTTTGAGTTTCAGAGCCAAAAACGCTTTTTCAGCAAAGAATAAAAATGAGTCTGCCTTTCTCAGCTGTAATTAATTTTTAAAACTTTTTGATGTTGGCGGGCTAAAATTTTTGATGCATTTTCGGGTTGTTTTAAAACTGGAAATCAGTAAATTTTTCAATTTTCAATATGTTTGAAGTTTTTCAAAAAGCCCCAAAAGAAGAAAAAATTGAAGTTGCTCTTTAAGCTGTACTTTTTTTTAAAATTTTTTAGTGTTGGCGGGGCTAAATGCTGAGATGCATTTATCTGTTTTTTTAAACTGGAATCGTCTAATTTTAATTTTTTCAATATGTTTGAAGTTTTCGAACCCCAAAAAAGCTTTTATCTCAGCAAAAGAAGTGAAAATGGTTCGCTCATTCAGTTACTTTAATTTTTCGCCTTTTTAGATGTTGGACAGCCCCAAAATGTAAGATGCATTATATTGGGTTTTAACTGGAATCAGTCTAATTTTAATTTTTAAATATGTTTGAAGTTTTCAGGCCAAAAACGCTTTTTTCAGCAAAAGAAGTAAAAATGATGTCTGTCATTCTATGTCATTAAATTTTCACTTTTTAGTTTTGGGGCAGTAAAATGTGAGATGCATTATATCTGTTTTTTAAAATGGTTTAGGTCAAAATTTCAAGTTTCAAATTTTTGAGTTTTCAGACCCAAAAAATTTTGAAGGAAAATTGATGTCTGTCATTCTCAGCTGTAATTAAATTTTAAAAATTTTTAGATGGGGCGGCTGGAAAATGTAGATGTTATTTTGGTTTTTTTAAACTGGAATTGTCTAATTTTCAAGTTCAATATGTTTAAAGTTTTAAGCAAAACGCTTTATCTCAGCAAAAAAAAGAAAAATAATGTTGCTCTTTTCTCAGTTTAAATTAATTTAAAACTTTTAGATGTTGGCAGGCTGAAAAGCTAAGATGCTTTTATTTGGTTGTTTTAAACTGGTTTCAGTCTAATTTCAATTTTAAATATGTTTGAAGTTTTAGATGCCAAAAACGTTTATTCAGCAAAAGAATAAAAAGAGTCTGTATTTAGGTAAAAAAAATTTTTCAAAACTTTTGTTTTGGCGGGCTAAAAGTGAGATGTTTATTCTGGTTTTAAATGGAATCAGGTCTAATTTTAAATTTTTCAATATGTTTGAATTTTTTCAGAAGCCAAAAAAGAAAAAGGTGAAAATTGGAGTCTTATCTCAGTTACATTAAATTTTCAGCCTTTTTAGATGTTGGGGGCTAAAATGCAAGATGATTATATCTGGTTTTTTTAAATGGAATCAGTTAATTTTCAATTTTCAAATTTTTGAATTTTTCAGAGAAAAAAAGCTTTTTTTCCGCAAAAAAAGAAAAAATGATGTCTGCTCTTCTCCTGTACATTAAATTTTAAAATTTTTTAGATGTTGGCGGGCTAAAATGTGAGATGCATTATATTATGTTTTAAACTGGAATCAGTTAATTTTCAAGTTTCAATATTTTTAAGTTTTCAGAAGAAAAAAAGCTTTATCTCGCAAAAGAAGTGGAAAAATGGTTTTGTTTTGC
>JAVYJU010000085.1:0-17500 GCA_033032245.1 Poecilia picta | reverse complement strand
TAACATAACCTCCATAAAATGTATCAAAGTCTTTTCCCAAATATTTTTAAATCCTACATGGTGAAGTGATGATGTCCAGGTCATTGTTTGTGAAAAAATACATAATGAGATGTGAAGAGACAGATCAGTAGTTATGACCACTGATTTTCTCATATTAAGTGTTAACAACACTGTGCTAATTGTGTTTATTAATGAGTTCAATGCATCAGTTATGAATCCATAATATCAGATGAGATTTTCATTCTGGACTTGTGTCATTTTTCAGTCACCATGTCTAAGCCCAGTTTCAGTCTTTTGCCTGGATCCACCCAGCTGCAGCTTCAGGCCTCCAGCGAAGCCTCAGCTGCTGCCCAGCAGGTGAAGGAAGGAGGCAGCAGGAGAAGCTGCCGGTCTGGACGCCCCACAAGCTGGAAGCCGCGGCTCGGGGTCGGGTCACGACCCTGGGAGGGGTCACACAGACCGACGCTGCGTTCTCAGCCACATGGAGGCGCAGTTGCGTCTGTACAGGGGAAAGATGGTGGCTGCTGACCCCTGACCCCGGCTACACAGTGGGGGTCCTGACAAGCCACGAGGCAGAGAGGGAGGGAGGAGACGGCAGCAGCAGCTCCTGATGCAGCACAAGGACGCTCTGCTGGAGCAGCCCGGCTCTTTGAGGAGGTGACCTCTGGGAACGGGCAGCGGTCCGGCCTCCTGGCCCGACGCCAGCCGCCTGGTGGAGGCCGTGATGGAGGAGCTGTGCTCCATGTACCCGGGCAGCAGGAGGGTGGAGGGAGGTGAGATCAGCCAGTGGACCCTGGTCTGGAGGGACCACAACACCATCAGGTCTGTGGTGGTCAGTCATCCGGCCCTCAAGACCAGAACCTCCATCCAGCTCTGCACTGTGAACCAGGCGACCCTCTCAGTGGAACCACAGAGTTATTATTAGTATTATTATGTCATAAATATTATTGGTCCACATTAACAGATCAGTTTTCACCATCTAGGCACAGGAAGTGGACGGCAGCCAATGAGAAGATCATCCTCATGGCTGCCGTTCCTCCACTCCAGGCCCAGAGAGGCGGCGGAGTCCCTGCTGCCCACCAAGGAGCTGCAGCCGCCACAGCCTCCACCCAGCAGAACCTCCGTCCTCTGGAGCCCAGAGACGAGACCGGAGCCTCCAGGCCGTCCAGCAGCTCTGCTCCGTCCAGCAGCTCTGCTCCGTCCAGCAGCTCTGCTCCGTCCAGCAGCTCTGCTCCGTCCAGCAGCTCTGCCTCTCTGGAGGCCACAGACCCTCTTCCCTCTAGAACCGTCACTCCGAATCCACAGCCTGGAACAGGAAGAAGCTGCAGCAAAGGAGGGAGCGACTCTGAAAGTCTGAGCTCCTCCGTCAATATCTGCAGCGGCTGAGGACTTTGTAAGATCAAGGAGACGAGACACAGACTCCTGAGGAAGGAGAGAGTCAACTACTGCCCTGTGGCCACCAGGGGCAGAGCCCAGAGGACTGGCTGGACGCTTTATGAGCAGCTCAGCCACTCCTTATGTATGTATGTGTAATTTTGGAAATAGTTTTATTTCTCTTTGTGGAATAAGATCTTTTGATGTTAAGACTTGCAACAAGGACAAGTTGATCACTGACACATTTGCACAAGAAAAGATCAGAATGAGCAGCAAATGAACCAAACGCAGAAGAAGAAAAATGTTTTTATTTCTCTAAAACACATGAAGAAAAACTGCAGTAAATAAACAACTGGAAGATTTAATATTCAAATCTGATGAGTTTATAAAAATAGGAGCCGACAAAAACAGAAAATGTTCAGTGATTGTGAAAAACTGATCAACATTTCAATGAAATCTGATGAATGAGAGGAAAAAATAAGAGAAACAACATCTTGATATTCAGTGTGAAGCTTTGACTGGAAACAAACAGGAAAACATGAGGATCCTGGAATAATCCTGGAATAATCCTGGAATAATCCTGGAATAATCCTGGAATAATCCCAGCTTCCATCTTTAAAGGACTGGAAGAAGAAAAAGTTTCCAAGGACTCAATCAGAAAAGTTTCTCTGACAGGAAGAAAATATTTAGACTCAAATCAGCAAAGAAACACTGAGGAACCATAATAGACCCCAAATCCAGGAATGAGAGGTTGAGTGAATGTGGTGTTGAAGGTGTGGAGGTGGATCAGTGAGTCAGAGGAGACTCTGTAGAAGGACAGAATGCCAGCAGGACAGTCCACATACACTGATACTCTGTTAGAGACAGAGGAGGAGGAGAGACGAGTTTCTATGTTATTGTGCCAGACAGAGTAACCAGCATCAGAGCATCTCAGCCTCCAGGAATGATCATTATATCCAAACCAACAGTCTCTACTGTCTCCTTTCCTCCTGATTCTTCTGTAACTCACTGATATATCAACCCATCCTCTCCACTCGACCTCCCAGTAACAGCGACCAGTCAGACCAGTTCTACACAGCAGCTGCTGATAAACATCAAATCTGTCTGGATGATCAGGATATGACTGAAGCTCCTTCACTAATGTCACCTTCCTGTTGTCTTCAGACAGATTGAGTTTTCTGTTCACTGTGTTTGTGTCGATGGTGATTTGACAGGAATCTGATGGAGAGAACAAACACAAATCCAGCTGCAGTTATTGATCATTTATTGATCTTTGATCCTGAATGTGACAGTTTGAAGATGGTTGAATGTGAGCTGCTTTGTTGTCATGAATCAGATGAAAAACACACTTACACTTCCTCAGACCTGGTGTCAAGAATCGGCCTCCAGCAGGATCCACCCTGAAAGGAGGAGGGGGGTCAGACCATCAGTCTCTTTCAGCAGCAAACATGGACATTACATGTCTCTCAGACACACATTGTCCTCCACTGAGACAGTCCAACATCTGGACTGCAAACTGCAGTGGATGTAGGAAGGACAGTTGGTGCTGTTGCAGCACAACTCATTTCTCCAAACACAGGAAAAGCTCCAACAGAGAGGAGAAAGGAAATCCCTCAGTAACAACCTGAAGAAACTCACTGAAGCCTAAAAGGACATCAGGAAACTAAGGAAACATTTCTGGAGAGGGAATGAAATCCAACAGACACTGACAGGCCTCTGTCTGCCTTTAGCTAGCTGCTATCTAACGGCTTTAGGCTGTTGTTTTTGTATTATTAGCTTGATTCTAGCTAACAACTTTATTCTTTTGTTGATTTGGTATTAGCTAGCTGCCAGCTAACAGATTTAGGCTGTTGTTGTACTATTAACTAACTTCTAGCTAACGAATTTAGGCTGATGTTTTCATGCTATTAGCCAGGTGCTAGCTGACGATTTTGGGCTCTTATTGTGGTGCTATTAGCTTGCTGCTAGCTACCGGCTTTAGGCTGTTGTTGTATTATTAGCTAGCTTCTAGCTAACAACTTTATTCTTTTGTTTATTTTGTATTAGCTACCTGCCAGCTAACCGCTATAGGCTGTTGTTGTTGTACTATTAGCTAGCTTCTGGCTAACGACTTTAGGCTCGTATTGGTGTGCTATTAGCTAGCTTCTAGCTAACGAATTTAGGCTGATGTTTTGTGCTATTAGCCAGGTGCTAGCTAACGATTTTGGGCTCTTATTGTCATGCTATTACCTAGCTACTAGCCAACGAATTTAGGCTGATGTTGTTGTGCTATTAGCCAGGTGCTAGCTAACGACTTTAGGCTGTAATTGTCGTGCTATTAGCTAGCTTCTAGCTAGCGAATGTATGCTGTTGTCATTGTGCTATTAGCTAGCTTCTAGTTAACGGCTTTAGGCTGTTGTTTTTGTATTAGCTGGCTTCTAGCTAACAACTTTATTCTTTTGTTGATTTGGTATTAGCTAGCTGCCAGCTAACGGATTTAGGCTGTTGGTGTACTATTAACTAGCTTCTAGCTAACAAATTTAGGCTGATGTTTTCATGCTATTAGCCAGGTGCTAGCTGACGATTTTGGGCTCTTATTGTGGTGCTATTAGCTTGCTGCTAGCTACCGGCTTTAGGCTGTTGTTGTATTATTAGCTAGCTTCTAGCTAACAACTTTATTCTTTTGTTTATTTTGTATTAGCTACCTGCCAGCTAACCGCTTTAGGCTTTTGTTGTTGTACTATTAACTAGCTTCTAGCTAACTAATTTTATGCTGTTGTCTTTGTGCTATTAGCTAGCTGCTAGCTAACGGTTTTAGGCTGTTGTACTATTAGCTGGCTCCTGGCTAACGACTTTAGGCTCGTCTTTTTGTGCTATTAGCTAGCTTCTAGCTAACGAATTTAGGCTAATGTTTGTGCTATTAGCCAGGTGCTAGCTAACGTTTTTGGGCTCTTATTGTTGTGCTATTACCTAGCTACTAGACAACGAATTTAGGCTGATGTTGTTGTGCTATTAGCCAGGTGCTAGCTAACGACTTTAGGCTGTAATTGTCGTGCTATTAGCTGGCTTCTAGCTAACGAATTTATGCTGTTGTCATTGTGCTATTAGCTAGCTGCTAGCTAACGGCTTTAGGCTGTTGTTTTTGTACTATTAGCTAGCATCTAGCTAACAACTTTATGCTTTTGTTGATTTGGAATTAGCTAACGAATTTAGGCTGTAATTGTCGTGCTATTAGCTAGCTTCTAGCTAACTAATTTATGCTGTTGTCATTATGCTATTAGCTAGCTGCTAGCTTACGGCTTTAGGCTGTTCTTTTTGTACTTTTAGCTAGCTTTTAGCTATCAACTTTATTCTTTTGATTTGGTACTAGCTAGCTGCCATCTAATGACTTTAGGCTGTTATTAGCCAGTTGCTAGGTAACGATTTTAGGCTCTCGTGCAATAAGCTAGCTGCTAGCTAACAGCTTGAGGCCGTTGTTGTCATGCTATTAGCTAGCTGCTAGCCAACGACTTTAGGCTGTTGTTGTTGTGCTATTGCCAGGTGCTAGCTAACGACTTTAGGCTGTAATTGTCGTGCTATTAGCTAGCTTCTAGCTAACGAATTTCGGCTGATGTTTTGTGCTATTAGCCAGGTGCTAGCTAACGATTTTGGGCTCTTGTTGTCATGCTATTACCTAGCTACTAGCCAACGAATTTAGGCTGATGTTTTTGTGCTATTGCCAGGTGCTAGCTAACGACTTTAGGCTGTAATTGTCGTGCTATTAGCTAGCTTCTAGCTAATGAATTTATGCTGTTGTCGTTGTGCTATTAGCTAGCTCCTAGCTAACAACTTTAGGCTGTTGTTGTACTATTAGCTAGCTTCTGGCTAACGACTTTAGGCTCGTATTGGTGTGCTATTAGCTAGCTTCTAGCTAACAACTTTATTCTTTTGTTGATTTGGTATTAGCTGGCTGCTAGCTAACGGCTTTAGGCTGTTGTTGTTGTACTATTAACTAGCTTCTAGCTAACTAATTTATGCTGTTTTCGTTGTGCTATTAGCTAGCTGCTAACTAACGGCTTTAGGCTGTTGTTGTACTATTAACTAGCTTCTAGCTAACTAATTTATGCTGTTGTCATTGTGCTATTAGCTAGCTGCTACCTAACGGATTTAGGCTGTTGTACTATTAGCTAGCTTCTGGCTAACGACTTTAGGCTCTTATTGGTGTGCTATTAGCTAGCTTCTAGCTTACGAATTTAGGCTGATGTTTTCGTGCTATTAGCCAGGTGCTAGCTAACGACTTTAGGCTGTTGTTTTTGTATTAGCTTGCTTCTAGCTAACAACTTTATTCTTTTGTTGATTTGGTATTAGCTAGCTGCCAGCTAACGGATTTAGGCTGTTGTTGTTGTACTATTAACTAGCTTCTAGCTAACGAATTTAGGCTGATGTTTTCATGCTATTAGCCAGGTGCTAGCTGACGATTTTGGGCTCTTATTGTGGTGCTATTAGCTAGCTGCTAGCTAACAGCTTGAGGCTGTTGTTGTTGTGCAATTATCCCGGTGCTAGCTAACGACTTTAGGCTGTAATTGTCATGCTATTAGCTAGCTTCTAGCTAACGAATTTATGCAGTTGTCGTTGTGCTATTAGCTAGCTGCTAGCTACCGGCTTTAGGCTGTTGTTGTATTATTAGTAAGCTTCTAGCTAACAACTTTATTCTTTTGTTTATTTTGTATTAGCTACCTGCCAGCTAACCGCTTTAGGCTGTTGTTGTTGTACTATTAACTAGCTTCTAGTAACTAATTTATGCTGTTGTCCTTGTGCTATTAGCTAGCTGCTAGCTAACGGCTTTAGGCTGTTGTACTATTAGCTTGCTCCTGGCTAACGAATTTAGGCTGATGTTTTGTGCTATTAGCCAGGTGCCTGCTAACAATTTTAGGGTCTTATTGTCGTGCTATTAGTTAGCTGCTAGCTAACAGCTTGAGGCTGTTGTTGTGCTATTAGCTAGCTTTTAGCTAACAAAATTAGGCTGTTGTTGAACTATTAGCCAGGTGCTAGCTAACAATTTTAGGCTCTTATTGTTATGCTATTAGCTAGCTTCTAGCTAACGAATTTATGCTGTTGTGCTATTAGCTAGCCTCTAGCTAACAACTTTAGTCTTTTGTTGATGTGGTATTGCTAGTTTCTAGCTAATGACTTTAGGCTGTTGTGCTTTTAGCCAGGTGCTCGCTAACGAGTTTAGGCTCTTATTGTCGTGCTATTAGCTAGCTTCTAGCTAACGACTTGAGGCTGTTGTTGTGCTATAGAGCTTCCGCGCTTGACGTCACTTTTTTCAAAACAAATCAAGGTGGAAGTGCGTTCAAATCAAACAACTGTTAACACCCACAGCCTTTGTTGGAATTTTGGTTTTTGTAAAATAGAAGGACGTGACCCTGAATTCGGACACAGTTATCATTCACTTCAATTCTCCATTACCTGTGGAAAACAATAATAATAATAATCAATCCAATTTGTGTCGCACTTTTCATTAACAAAAATCTCAAAGTGCTACACAGTGCAAATAAAATCAGAGATAAAATCAACATCATAAAAATCATGTGGAGGCAGAAGAGGCTTAAATAAAAAAGTCTTCAAGCCTCTTTTAAAATCAATCAGTGGTTGTGGAGCTTCTCAAATGATCTGGGAGATCCAGAGACGGGGGGCAGCGACAGCGAAAGCCCTGATCTCCATGGACCTTAATCTGGGTGGAGGAAGGTGGAGGAAGCTGCAGTCTTGTGATCGTAGAGATCTGGTGGATGAATGTGGAGTGAGAAGGTCCTTCAGATAATCCGGTGAGGATCCGTTTAAACACTGATGGGTGATGAACATGATTTTGTACTGAATTCTGCAGCTGATAGGAAGCCAGTGAAGGTCAATAGGTGTAATATGGGCAGATTTACGGCCCTCAAGAGAATCCTGGCTGTTTTGAATGTATTGGAGCTTCTGAAGATGTTTTTTATGGATTCCAACAGAGAGTTGCAATAGTCGAGCCTGGAGGAGACAAATGCATGAACGAGAGTCTCAGCATCAGAGAAAGAAAAAAACGGAGAAAGCATTTTGGAGATATTACAAAGATGAAAGAAACAGATTTTAAAACAGATGCTTAATGTGGTTTTCAAATGTAAGTTGAGAATCCATTCTAACTCCAAGATTTGTAACTATGGTGGAAAAGGGGACGTCTTGTCCAGAAAAGAACACAGTCGTCATAGTTGAAGATTGAACCTGGTGAGATGTTCCGATCAACATGGCCTCAGTTTTGGAGCAGTTTAACTGAAGGAAACTCTGAGTCATCCACTTCCTTATCTCCTCCAGGCAAGTAGTGAAGGCATTGAGTGAACATGGTGGTGATGATGCTCCAGTTCTAATGTAAAGTTGTATATCGTCGGCATAGCAGTGAAAGGAGATGTTATGTCGATTAATGATTTGACCCAAAGGCAGCATGTAAAGGGAAACCAGCAGGGGCCCTAATACTGACCCTTGTGGGACACCACAGGAGACAGAGACAGTCTGGGACTTGGCCTTGCCAAGGCTGACACATTCCAGCCGATTGGAGAGGAAAGATTTAAACCGGTCCAGAACAGTGTCCCAGAGACCGACCTCCACATGAAGACGGTGTGGGAGGATGTTATGGTCCACAGTGTCCCAGAGACCGACCTCCACATGCAGACGGTGTGGGAGGATGTTATGGTCCACAGTGTCAAAGGCTGCAGGAGGTCAAGGAGAGCGAGGAGAGATGTAGACCCAGCATCAGCTGCCATGAGGATGTCATTGGTAACTCCCAGCACAGCGTCTCAGTGCTGTGAGCAGAACGAAACCCAGACTGAAATTTCTCCTACAGAGAGTTTTGTTCTAGTTGAAGCTGCAGCTGAGCGGCAACAGCTTTTTCCAGCACTTTTGACAGAAAAGGAAGATGTGAAATTGGGCGGTAATTGGAAAGAATATCTGGATCCAGGGTAGATTTCTTTAGAAGAGGTTTAATGACAGCTGTTTTAAGAGGCAATGGAACATGACCAGATTTCAGTGATTTGTTTATTATTTGTGTGATTAACGGACTTATTGCGGCATGATTAGATTTCATTAATGATGAGGGGATCCAGGGCACAAGATGAAGGCTTCATTTTCTTGAGGATGTTCTCCACTTCACTCTTTGCAACTTCATCAAAGCAGCTCATGGACCCTGGTGTACAAGGGTAGATGGCAGCCGAAGATCAGGAAGGCTGTGGAGCTGAGATCTAATAGAGTTAACTTTGTTTTTGAAGAATGAGAGAAACAAGTTGCATTTTTCAGTCGAATCCTCATCCTCAGTTTGTTGATTGGGATGAAGGAGATGTTTTATTGTCGAGAAAAGCTGTTTGGAATTTCCCGGACAGCTGTTGATGATGTTGGAATAATACTTAGACCGTGCTTCCTTAAGAGAAAAGGCATAAGCTTTCTGATGTTCCTTATATGCCTGCTTGTGTACAGAGAGACCTGATTTTTTTACACGTCTCTCGATAGCACGACCAACGGCTTTCATGTTCCGCAGCTCATCGGTGTACCAAGGAGCTGAGCGGCAGAATGACACCAGCCTCGACTTCAGTGGAGCATGGAGCTCCAGAAGCTCCTGGAGAGAGTGATTGTAGTAATCCACAGAGTCAGTTACAGATGAATGATTGACAGCAGTCAAGGAGAGAAAAGCAGAAGACAAAGCCCCAGGGGAGATATTTTTCAAATCACGGAACTGAATAAGATGTTTAGATTTTGGTGCAGACAAAGTTGAAGGCACTTCTAGAGAAATGATACTGTGGTCTGAGACGCCCAGGTCATATACAGAGAAGTTATTGATAATTACAGTGTCTGTAGTCACCAGGTCCAGAGTTTGGCCCCCTATTGTGTGTAGGGGCGTCAACAAACTGAGTTAGATTAAGTGAGTCCAGAAGAGACTTAAAATCTGCTGCCAGAGGGCAGGAAAAATTATCAAAATGTATATTGAAATCTCCAAGAATAATATTTTTCACAGAACGGGCACAGAAAGAAGTTAGGAGGTCATGTATCTCTGAATTAAATGAAACATGTTGTTTTGGAGGCCGATAAAGCAATGCTATATTCATCTGGAGTGGGGCTTTGAGATTGAAGGCCAAGCATTCAAAAGAAGAAAAGTCCTGAAGAGCCAGATGGGACAATTTTAAATCACTGCGGTAAATTACTGCCAGACCACCACCTCGCCCCTTGTGGCGAGCTCTCTGCAGATAGCTATATCCAGGGGGACAAGCTTCATTCAGTGAACTGTACACATCCGGTGGGGGCCATGTTTCAGTAAGGCACATAAGGTCCACATTTTTCTCCAGAATATGGTCATGAATAAGACAGGATTTTTTGGTCAGTGATTGAACATTAAAAAGTTCTATTTTAATACTGGTTGGAGTAGAAGCCTTATGGAGAGGTTTTAGCAGACTGAAATCCACTCCACGCTTTCCTTGCCCCTTCATGCATTGTGTTCTTCCAGCCATATCAGGAGCTCAGACGCTGCATTCTGATGACGAAAACGTTGCGCGGCACGTCTGGTAGACCAGAAGGAAGCCATAGGGCCAGATCCAGCCTGCTGATGATAAACAGTTCTCCTCCGAGAGCCTCTATGGACATAGCGGGGTCTACGCAGAAGACCCAGTCGTTTTAAGATGGAAACACAGGGTGGGATGGAGCAGTTAAGTCCAATCAGCTGGGAAGTGGAGTAGGTCAACATCGACGAGCCAGCCAAGCCTGGAGAAGCTAGCATGGAGCTAACCGCTAACAGCAGACCCACGGCTCCAAAACAGACATTCAGGAAACAGAGCGATGTAATCCACAGCATAACTTGCAGACCAGCACAGGAGAAAATCCAGCAAGAAATGACGACAGTTGGCAACGACAACTCTGTTTTTTATTTGTTTTTGTGTGTTTTTTTGTTTTTTGTGGAGAAGCGGCGAACATTCAACGCCAGCGTCTTCTCCCTCTCTCGCGATAGAGGGATTTCCATTCCCTCCTGATTTATATCATTCATTTTATCATTTTTCAGATTTCGCCCCCTGGTGGACAACAAAATACTGATTGGATGAAATTACTAAACTTTTGACTTTCTTTGCCTTATAATTACTTTTCTTCACTTTTTATGTATTTTATATTTTATTGAAACTTTAAAGTTGTGAGTTTTGTTAAAAATCTTTATTTCTCTCTCAGAACTTTTAAACACCATCTAACCAACATGGAGTTACTTTTCTTCTCATCTTTGCTCCTTGGGGCTGATTGGTCTGGAGCTCCATCAAATATTGTTTTAAAGTCCTTTCTGTCATCAGTAGATCATCATGGAAATCTAACTGAACTTCTCTTTTATTAATTTAGTCAGAGTCCCTATTAAACTCTATTAAATCCATCCCACTCTTTAATTTTCCTTGTTCTTAGTCAGGAGAATATTCCAGAAAACTGGGTAATGATCTCTGCCTCCAGATGAGGCGTCTAAATATTTCATTATCACACTAAATATTTATCTTCAAACTAAATGTTTCCCATCAGACTAAAGACGTTTCTCCTCTTCCTCCTCTATCAGACCTTCTCTGCTCCTGCAGCAGGTTCCTCCATACCTGATAGCTTCCAGTCTCCAGTCTGGATCCTTCAGTCCAGCCGACAGCAGCTTCACTCCTGAGTCTCCTGGATGATTGTAGCTCAGGTCCAACTCTTTCAGATGGGAGGGGTTAAAGGTCAGAGCTGAGGCCAGAGAAGCACAGCCTTCCTCTGAGACCAAACAGCCTGATAAGCTGCAGACACACAATTCATCACATGATGAGAAGATGAAAACATTGAGGTGGAGCCCAAGATCTGAACTGGACATTTATAGGACAGGAAAAAAGTCACTAAATTAACCTGTCCATAAGATGAAATAGTAAAAACACTCATGTAGTGTAGTCCATTTTCCAGAGGCCAAAATTTGACATTTTTGTCCATTTCAGGGTGGCAAAGTCTATCAATATTTTTTGAAAAGATACATGTCTCTAGTTAATATTTTGGTATGATAGCCCTTCCAAAATGGTAGCTGAGTCATAGTTATCATCTCATGAAGTAAACAACCTGTTTGGAAAAATTCTGTTTTTTGATACTGGTGTATCTCTGGTTTAGGGTCATGGTATGGGTATTTCTCAAAGGTCTATAATGCAATATTTGGTATCATCTTAAAGGGGTCACTCTTGGCTTTCGTTTAAGCCATGTTTCTCTGACCAACACAGAGGTCATTAGAGGTCGTTAAACCAAAATTATTACACATTTTTCCACACCTTTTGACCAAACTAGATACATTTCTTTCATCCCAGTGGTATCCAGGGACACAAGAGTTAATGACTAAAATACTCAACAGACTCTAAGGAATCAGAAAATGTATGATATACCTACACTGTCTACGGGAGGCGATTATGAGCTGTAATTTGAAGTTACAGACTTGGGCTATAACCTTAACTGGTGTATGTTGTGGAGGTTTTTTTAGCATGTTACTCGTGTCTGGTTTGTTAGTTATAAAAAAGTTAATCACTAACAGTAGAAATGTACACTTACATAGATTTTAAGATGCTGCATTTGCCTATTTATCAGATTTTGTGAGCTTTTCCATCATGGGCTACACAATAGTAGCCCATGATAGCTACATAGAGACATAGCAGAATGAGGAGGAAACCACCCTCATTAAATGACAAATTATGAGGTAAAAATAAAAAAAAGATTATTTTTTGACAACATAATTCAGATTATTGTATTACATTTCTGCCAACAGTTGATAACCTTAGGCCAGTGGTTCTTAACCTTTTTTGAGTTACTGAACCCATCAGATTCAAATGCGCATTTACCAAACCCTTCTTTTGTGATAAATAAAATGATTTTTTTCAAAATTCACCCCAAGATCACTAAGTTTTCTTAAACGGTAGAGTCTCTGACAACATTTCTTCAAATTATAGTCAGTGTTTTCAGCACAGTTGAGCTGACTGTCCAGGAACGACCCAAGGTATTTAAAATTTGCCAGTTTCAACAGGTTGGCCATCGAGAGAAACTGGAACCACTTTAAGGTTTAGATCATTTAATTAGCTCTACATTCTTAAGAGAATGAAACATTAATAATAAATAATAAAGACTTTGCAGTATTCTGATTTAGTAATGTAATTATATTAGTTCTGTTACCACCCATTAGAGGTACTAGCAACCCCAAAAAGATGCAACTAAGGAGCAGATTTAGAACAACACCGAAAGCTATAGAAAGCTTCAGGTGACCAGCAGCATTGAACAGCCTTTGTTATTCATTTACTACCATATTTCTTTTAACCCAGCTGTACCTGGGAGGAAGTTTACAACTGCAACACTCAACAGACTAAAGCAGTGGTCTCAAACTGCATTCCTCGAGGGAAAGTTGCAAAAGTCCTGCAACTTTTAGATGTGTCACTTGTTATACACACCTAAATTCATTGGCTAAACTTCCTTACCATTATATAATACATGTGTGGAATAAGTGCATGGATTAGATAAATATAAACCATAAGAGAGCCATTTTTTCACCAAACTAGTTTTTGTGCTCCACTACTAACATTTTGTTGATTCTGGTCTGCTCTGCATCCCCAGAACCAGAACCAAGCATTTTGAAGCAGAATTTAGCTTCAATGCACCACAAATCTTTAATAAACTTCCAGAAAACTGCAACACAGATGAATTCCTTTAAATCACGGCTAAAAACACACAAATTTACAGTTGCTTCTGAATCTTAATCAATGGGTAGGGTTAGGGTTAGGGTTAGGGTTAGGGTAGGGTAGGGTTAGGGTTGGGGTTGGGTTAGGGTTGGGGTTGGGGTTTGGGGTCAAGGCTGAGAATCTGAGATCCAAGAGGCTGGATCCCATCTTCATCCCCTCTCCCCCTCTCCCCCCTCCCCAGATGCACGGGCACGTTCTGTCTGGAGGTGTCCCCGGAGACTATCTCTCATTCAGGCCCCTGGGGATTCTGGTGTCCAGCCTGCGGATCCAGAGCCTTTCAGCTCTTCTCCTCTGGGCTGGAGACCAAGCTGGATTGCATTCCAGCACCAGAGCAGAGACAGAGGTCCAATTGTGTCTGATGAAGTGTTGAGTTAAAGGCACATGAGTCTTTTTTTGCTTTTGGATATTATGTCTATGCTGGACGAAACGGGTGAGGAGGGTGTTTCCCGTCTCGCCCACATAATTGATTTTACAGATTTTGCATGTAATCAAATAAACACAATTTTTTAATTTGGGGTGTCCTAATTGATCTAATTTGAAAATTGTGTTATTGAATTTGTTTTGTACCCAACTCAACTGTTTGAAAAATCCACTCTGACCTTTGACCTGAGGCCTCTCCAGAGGTTTGACTTCAGCTTTAACGAGGAAATCCCTCAAATTCTTGTTTCTTTTGTAGGCCGCAATTATTTTGTAGTTTTGGAGTAAAGAAGTTTCTGATTGGAATTTAGTAAAATTCTGTTTGATATTATATACAAATCGGCCTGCTGAAGTGGTGAAGGTCGTGATCAGAGGAATCATCGGGGATGAATCGGAGGGTCTGGACTCCAAGAAGTTTTTCCTACATGCCCTTAGGAAAGTTCTGGAATACCCTCTCTTGGAAAGTGCAGAAAACAGGATCTTAACGGCCTCCTCAAAGTCTGTTTTCTGCGTACATATTCTATGGAATCTGAGGAGTTGTGATTTAATGAGCCCGGCATAAGTGTGCCTGGGATGATAACTAGTTTTAAATAATAAGGCATGTGTGTCCGTTTCTTTGAAAAAAACTTTAATATCCAATTTGTGTGATGTGTCAAAATTTGGACCTTTGAATGTTGTTGTGTCCAGAAAATCTACGGCTTTATTGCTAGTAGTGGACTTGACTGTTATGGATGGATTATGTGTATTTAGGTGCTGGAGGAATTCCTCAAATTCTGCTTCCGAGTGAGTCCAGACCCCCCAGATGTCATCCAAGTACCTGTAATAAAACAGGGGGGTCTTTCTGCAAGTGTTCAGGGCACCCTCCTCCCAATCAGCCATGAATATGTTTGCATATGCAGGTGCAAACTTTTTACCCATGGCTGTGCCCTTCACTTGCAGGAAGAAATTGCCATCAAACACAAAGTCATTCCTTTTCAGGTTGATTTCCAGCAACTGTATAAGTTCACGATCTGGCCTCCTCGAATCTGGATGTTTCAAAAATGTTTTTTTAATGCAACTAATTCCTTCATCTATGTCAATATTGGTGTACAAACTGTCGATGTCAATGGTAAATAAAATAGAGTCCTGAGGTAGAGAAACTAATTTGACTTTTTCAATAAAATCATATGTATCTTTAACATAGCTTTTGTGTATAATGGACAGAGGGTATAAATAATAATCAATGAACTCAGCTGTGTTGTATGTTTCGCTCCCACAGTCTGAGACAATTGGCCTTCCAGGTGGGATCTCATTTTTCTTGCTCCAAGCTTCTCTTTTTTTGTGGATTTTAGGGAGCAAGTAGAACCTCCTGGCTCTGGGTTCAGGAGGCCCAAGCAGGTAAGTTTTTTGTTTGGCATTAATAAATTTCTTTTTGTGCAAATTTTGTATTATTTTGGTTATTAGGGGGGCAGTGTCTTTATAAATTGGAGCTTCTAATTTCTTATAATATGTTTCATTATATAATTGTTTGTAGCCCTCCCATAAATATTGTTCTCTATCCATTATCACAATAGCACTGCCTTTATCAGCAGGTTTAATTATAATATTTTTGTTATCAATTAATTCTTTAAGTGCTTTGGTTTCTTCTATATTTAGGTTAGGTATGTTGTTAATAAATCTGAATTCTTCATCCAAATATTTCAGGTCCTTGGAAATTAATTTTTCCACCTCAGGAGGAAGAGCGGCGATTGGAGGAGACCAGTCGGATTCAGGTAAGAAAGGTAATTTATTATCCCCATTATTCGATACGTCATCCTTATAGTAAATTGCCAATTTAATTCTCCTGTGATATTTTTGTAACTCAAATCTCATTTGCATTTTGGTTATTTGTTTGTTATCAACCTGACTAGGAATGAAGGTAAGACCTCTGCTCAAAAGGGAACACTGTGCATCACTCAGGACAAACGATTTAGACAGATTACAAATGTTGTTCTGTACCATCTGAGATTGCCCTTCCTTCTTATCAAGGCTAACAGGGCAATCTATTTTAACCACTCACCCCAGTGGCTGAGCAAACGGGATGCAGTGGCCTTGGTCCAGTGGACGTGGTCCCTGGACACCGAGAAGGAGGACCTCCTCAGTGCAGGGATGTAGGCCGGAAGCTGCATGATGTGCGTGTTCAGGTGAGAGAGGGTTGCCAGTTCCTGCTGTGGCAGTGCAGGTGAGAAGTTGAGCTCAGGAACAAAAACGTCCGCGTTGGGACATTTAATCCTGGCTGCTCTCACAGCTGCCCTCATCTCTCTCACCACAGCTTCCTTGTTCCTCTGGGACCTGTTGTTGATCCCCAGTGAGAGGATCAGACGCTCCACACCCTCGCAGATTTGTGTCCTGCCCAACAGGTGAGTGAGGTGCCTCCACCTGGCACCAGAGAAGCTGATCACCTGCAGGTCTGGGTCACTCACAGCAGGAAACCTCGCCACGTTGGAATCTCCAACAATGACGTGTTTCCTGCTGAAATTGAGGGCCCAGTTCCTAGTTTTGTTTAGGATGCCCTCCTGCCTGGCCGTCAGCGCGGCCTGGTTAACAGCAGGCCCCTTGGTGCTGTTGGAGGAGGAGACCGACGGTGGAACCCCAAAGGTGAGTTTGCGCTGGGTGCTGACCTGCAGTCTCCGCTGGAGGGGAGTCGACCTGGGTCGTAATGAAGCCAGCCGACTTGGTGGTGTAGGTTCTGTGGCCAGGGGAGGAGAAGGAGGCCTGGTGGTGGAGGAGGAGGGAGTTAGAGCCCTGTACTTGAGGAGCTCCTCCTGCAGAAGCTCAGCCACAAACGAGATGTCATCATCTGTAGCAGGGGTCTTCCTTCCCCTGTTGGAGCAGGAACACAGGCCTGTGGTTCCCTCGGGGGGACAGGGGTGATTTCTGTGCGGTGGTCCTGTTGCCGTTGGGGTAGGGGGACGACGTCAACCGATGGAGAGTGAGAAGGGCTGCTGGCGTCCCTCTCAGTCGAAAACGGTGACCAGTCCTTCCGGGGGGGCTCTGGGTCTGTCATGGTGGATGTGGTCGACATGACAGGTTGGGGAGGAGGGGGAGAGGGGGAGGAGGGAGGGGCCGTTGGTTGGGATGGGGATCGGTGGAAGAAATCATAGTCCCCATCATCTGTGCCTGTGACAGATTGTTCCTTCGCTCCTGCCTCCCGTTCTGGACGCTCTCCCACATCTGCCCCAGAGGAGGAGGAGAAGAAGAAGAGGAGGAGGAGGAGGGGGAGGAGGAGGAGGAGGAGGAAGAGGCCAGAGAGTGGAGGGAGGAAGGAGCCTCCTCACCATCATCAGAGATCAGAAGGTAAGTCTGCACCTCCTCTCCCACCGAAGCGTTGAACCTTCTGCCGAGGTTGCGCCTGGCCCATTTCAGAGCTACCTCTAGTGGCTGCAGCATGTCACCCCCCAGTCTCAGGAGTCGCTGCCTCTCCTCCTCCCTAACCTCCTGGTAGTGCTGCCTCAAAATACACATAGTGGTGTGGGCCCAGTTCTTGGCATTACCCTCAATCAGGTCCTGCGTTTTGGTGGATGGGTTGGCAGGCCTGATTGAGGTTGCCAGGTTGGCGGTGATCCGCTGGATAGCAGGAGGATCACCGTCTTTTTGGGACACGTTGTTTAGGTGGTGGGTGGCTTTGAGCAGCTTGTGTAGAGCTCTGACCTTGACCGTGAAGTTTGGATCATCTGATCGTTGGTACTCGGTGCGGTCCTGTCTGTTCCGGGATGCGGGACGTAGCTGCTGCTGCTGCTGCTGCGGTTGTCTCCGCTGGCTCTGCTGCCGCTGCTGCTGCTGTGGCGGTGCTCGGTTCCCTGCCCAGTTGCGGGAGCGAGGACGCGGTTGACGGTACCGGGGCTCAGGCCGGTCCGGTTGTCGCCAGGAGCCACCGCTGCGGCCAGGGGGGCGTGGCTCCCGGTTCTGCTGGAAGCCTCTCTGCCGGGACCGGGACGCTCCGCCGTTGCCCGGGGAGAGGAACTGCC
>JAVYJU010000084.1:0-21574 GCA_033032245.1 Poecilia picta | reverse complement strand
GAAAGTTTCAAAGCCAAAAACCTTTTCTCAGGAAAGAAGTGAAAAGGGATTTCCTTCTCATGCATTAATTTTCCTTTTAGATTTGAACCCAAAGCGAATGCAGTATATTGGTTTTTTTAAATAATAGGTCAATTTTCAATTTTCAATATTTTTAAAGTTTTTAGAACCCAAAAAAAGTTATCTCGAGAAAGAGTGAAAAATGGTGTTGCTCATTTCATTTTACTCAATTTTCACCCTTTTTGGGTTTTTGGCGCCCCAAAAATTGAATATTTTTGGTTTTTTAAACTGGAATCAGTCAATTTTTCAAGTTTCAATTGTTTGGTTTTCAGAACCAAAAAGCTTTATCTCAAAAAAGAAGTAAAAAAAAGGATTTTGCTCTTCTCACTTACATAATTTTTTTTCCCCTTTTAAAAATTTGGACAGCCCCAAAAGCGAATGCAGTAATCGGGTTGTTTTAAACTGAATCAGGCCATTTTTCAAGTTTCAATATGTTTAAAGTTTTCAGAACCCAAAAAAACGTTTTTACTCAGGAAAAAGTGAAAAAGGGGTTGCTCATTTACTTACTAAATTTTTTAGCATTATTGGCGGGCCCCCAAAAAGTTGAAAAAGCGTTTTCTGGTTTTTTTAAACGAATCATTTAAATTTTTCAAGTTTCAATATTTTTGAAGTTTTCAAACCAAAAATTTTATTCAGAGAAAAAGTAAAAGGGATTCCTGCTCATTCTCAGCTGAACTTTCAATTTTCAGCCTTTTAGATTTTGGGGCAGCTCCAAAATTGCTGAGATGTTATATTTGGTTTTATGGAATCAGTTAATTTCAGTTTCAGTTTAATTTTTAGAAGCCAAAAACGTTTCTCGGGAAAGAAGTGAAAATGGTTTGTCATCTCAGGTACTAATTTTCAGCTTTTTATGTTGGCAGTCAAATCTGGATGGATTTGGTTGTTTTAACGGGAATCAGGTCTTTTTCAATTTCAATATGTTTATTTTCAGAAGCCAAAAACGCTTATCTCAGAGAAAGAAGTGAAAAATGGATGTCTGCTCATTCTCACTGTACTTTCAATTTTAGCCTTATTAGATTTGGACAGCTCCAAAATGCTGAGATGCAGTAAATCTGGTTGTTTTAAACGGAAAATCAGGGTTCAAATTTTTCAAGTTTCAATATGTTTGAAGTTTTCAGAAGCCAAAAGCTTTATCTCAGAGATGAAGTGAAAAAAGGATTTCGCTCATTCTCACTTTTACATTCATTTTAGCCTTATTAGATTTTGGACAGCTCCAAAATGCTGAGATGCAGTTTATCTGGTGTGTTTTAAACTGGAATCATGTCTAATTACAAGTTTCAATATGTTTGAATTTTCCCAGAAGCCAAAAACGCTTATCTCAGAGTAAGAAGTGAAAAAGGGAAATTCTGCTCATTCTCAACTGTACTTTCAATTTTACCTATTAGATTTGGACAGCTCCAAAATGTTTGAGATGCAGTATATCTGGTTGTTTTAAACTGGAATCAGGTCAAATTTTTCAAGTTTCAATATGTTTAAGTTTCAGAAGCCAAAAAGTTTATCTCAGGAAAAAGTGAAAAATGGATGTCTGCCCCATTCTCAGCTGTACATTCAATTTTCAGCTTTATGTTGGCAGGCTCCAAAATGTGAAATGCAGGATATCTGGTTGTTTTAAACTGGAATCATCTAATTTTCAAGTTTAAATATGTTTGAAGTTTTCAGAAGCCAAAAAAGGTTTAAACTCAGAGAAGAAGTGAAAAAATGGATGTCTGCTCATTCTCAGCTGTACTTTCAATTTTCAGCCTTATTAGATTTGGGACAGCTCCAAAAATCTGAGATGAGTAATCTGGTTGTTTTAAACTGGAATCAGGTCTAATTTTCAAGTTTCAATATTTTTTGAAGTTTTCGAAGCCAAAAACGCTTTATTTTAGAGAAAGAAGGGGAAAATGGATGCTGCTCATTCCAACGTACTTTCAATTTTATGCCTATTAGTATTGGACAGCTCCAAAATGCTGAGATGCAGTATATCTGGTTGTTTTAAAGAATCAGGTCTAATTTTTCAAGTTTCAATATGTTTGAAGTTTTCAGAACCCAAAAATGCTTTATCTCACAAATAAAGTAAAAAAAGGATTCTGTTCATTCTCAGCTGTACATTCATTTTCAGCCTTATTAGATGTTGGACAGCTCAAAATGCTGAGATGCAGTATATCTGGTTGTTTTAAACGGGAATCATGTCAATTTACAAGTTTCAATATGTTTGAAGTTTCAGAAGCCAAAACGCTTTATTCTCAGAGAATGAAGTGAAAAATGGATGTCTGCTCATCTCACTGTACATTCAATTTTATGCCTTATTAGATATTGGACAGCTCCAAAATGCTGGGATGCAGTATATCTGGTTGTTTTTAACTGGAATCAGGTCTAATTTTAAAGTTTCAATATGTTTGAAGTTTTCAGAAGCCAAAAAGCTTTATCTCGGGAAAAAGAATTAAAAATGGAGTCTGCTCTTTCTCACTGTACATTCAATTTTCACCCTTATTAGATGTTGGAAACCCCAAAATGTGAGATGCGGTTTTTGGGTTTTTTTAAACGGAAAATCAGGTCTAATTTTCAATTTCAATTGTTGAAGTTTTCGAACCCAAAAACCTTTATCTCGGAAGAAGTGAAAAATGGATTCGTCATTCCAACTGACTTTCAATTTTAGCCTTTTTTAGATTTGGGCAGCCCCAAAAATGCGGATGAATTTTCGGTTTGTTTTAAAAGGAATCAGGTTAATTTTAAATTTTTAAATTTTGTTTGAATTTTCAGAACCCCAAAATTGTTTATCTCAGAATGAAGTAAAAAAAGGGATTCTGTTATTCTCAGCTGTACTTTCTTTTTTCAGCCTTATTAATGTTGGACAGTCCAAAATGGAAGGTTTATATTGTTTTTTAAACGGGAATTTCAAATTTTTTCAAGTTTCATTTTTTGAAGTTTTCAGAAGCCAAAAATTTTTTCTCACGAATAAAATTAAAAATGGATGCTGCTCTTCTAAACTGACTTTAAATTTTTAGCCTTATTGTTGGGGGCAGCCCCAAAATGTGAGTTGCTATTCTGGTTTTTTTTAAACGGAAAGGTCTAATTTTAAAGTTTTTTTTTGAAGGTTTTTTCAAAACCCAAAAAAGGGCTTTTTTTCCATGAAGGAAGGAAAAATGGATTCTGTCTTTTTCCAGCTGTACATTAAATTTTAAACCTTTTTAAATGTTGGACAGCTCCAAAATCTAAGATGCAGTTATTGGTTGTTTTAAGGGAATCAGTCAATTTCAAGTTTCAAATGTTTGAATTTTTTAAAAAGCAAAAACGCTTTATCTCAGAAAAAGAAGTGAAAAATGGAGTTGCTCTTTCTATTTTTCTTAAATTTTATCCTATTGTATTGGACAGCCCCAAAAAGGAATCAGTTTTTGGTTGTTTTAAACGGGAAATCAGTCAATTTCAAGTTTAAATTTTTTTTTAAAGTTTCGAAGCCAAAAACCTTTCCTCAGGAATAATAAAAAATGGATGTCTGTCATTCTCCTGTACATTCAATTTTCACCTTAATTGTGTTGGCAGGCTCCAAAATGTGAGATGCAGTTATTGGTTGTTTAAACGGGAATCGGTCAAAATTTTAAAGTTTAAATTTTTTAAATTTTCAGAGCAAAAAGGTTTACTCAGAGAAAAAAAAAATGGATGTCTGCTCATTTCAGTTATTCATTTTTGCCTTATTAGTTTGGGCAGCTCCAAAATGCTGAGATCGTTTTTCTGGTTTTTTTAAAAATGGAATAGTCTAATTTCAAGTTCATATTTTTTAAGTTTTCAAACCCAAAAAACCCTTTTAGCGAATGAAAAAAAAATGGTTTGTCTGCTCATTCTCAGCTGTACTTCAATTTTCACCTTTTTAGTTTGGCGGGCTCCAAAATCTGAGATGCAGAAATTTTGTTGTTTTAAACGGGAAATGGGGGGCAATTTTCAAGTTTCAATTTTTTTAAAATTTTCAGAGCCAAAAAATTTTTTTACTAAAGGGAAAGAATGAAAAAGGATTCTGCTCATTCTCAGTGTACTTTAAAATTTTCAGCCTTTTTGTGTTGGACGCTCCAAAATCAGATGAGTATTTGGTTTGTTTTAAACTGAATCATTTAAATTTTTAAGGTTTCATATGTTTGAAGTTTTCAGAAGCCAAAAACGCTTTATCTCAGAGAAAGAAGTGAAAAATGGATGTCTGCTCATTCTCAGCTGTAACATTCAATTTTCAGCCTTATTAGATGTTGGACAGCTCCAAAATGCTGAGATGCAGTATATCTGGTTGTTTTAAACTGGAATCAGGTCTAATTTTCAAGTTTCAATATGTTTGAAGTTTTCAGAAGCCAAAAACGCTTTATCTCAGAGAAAGAAGTGAAAAATGGATGTCTGCTCATTTCAACTGTACTTCAATTTTAGCTTATTAGATAGTTGGACAGCTCCAAAATGCTGAGATGCAGTTATCTGGTTGTTTTAAACTGGAATCAGGTCTAATTTTCAAGTTTCATATGTTTGAAGTTTTCAGAAGCCAAAAACGCTTTATCTCAGCGAATGAATATAAAATGGATGTCTGCTCATTCTCAGCTGTACATTCAATTTTCAGCCTTATTAGATGTTGGCAGGCTCCAAAATGCTGAGATGCAGTATATCTGGTTGTTTTAAACTGGAATCAGGTCTAATTTTCAAGTTTCAATATGTTTGAAGTTTTCAGAAGCCAAAAACGCTTTATCTCAGTGAAAGAAGTGAAAATGGATGTCTGCTCATTCTCAGCTGTACATCAATTTTAAGCTTATTAGATGTTGGACAGCTCCAAAATGCTGAGATGCAGTATATCTGGTTGTTTTAAACTGGAATCAGGTCTAATTTTCAAGTTTCAATATGTTTGAAGTTTTCAGAAGCCAAAAAGCTTTATCTCAGGAAAGAAGTGAAAAATGGATGTCTGCTCATTCTCAGCTGTACATTCAATTTTCAGCCTTATTAGATGTTGGACAGCTCAAAATGCTGAGATGCAGTATATCTGGTTGTTTAAACTGGAATCAGGTCTAATTTCAAGTTTCAATATGTTTGAAGTTTTCAGAAGCCAAAATTATAGGAAGAATAAATGGTGTTCTCATTTTGTACATCAATTTTCATTTTAGTGTGGAGCTCAATGTATGAATTGGTTTTAAAGGATCAGGTTAATTTTCAGTTTCATTGTTTAGTTGAGCAAAACGTTTCTCAGGAAGAAGGAAATGGTGTCTGCTATTCAGCTGTACATTCAATTTACTTATTAGATTTGGCGCTCCAATATCAGTATTTGTGTTTAACGATAGTCTATTTAAGTTAATATGTTTAGTTTAGAGCAAACGTTATCAGAAAGAGTGAAAAAGGATTCTGTCATTCAGTGTATTCAATTTCCTTATTAGTGTTGGCAGCTCAAATTAACATTGTGTTTAAGGAATCAGTTAATTCAGTTAATGTTTGAGTTTCAGAAGCCAAGCTTTCTACGAGATAAATGGATTGTCATTCTCTGTCATTCATTTCAGTTTTTGGCGCCAAATGAAGTATACTGGTGTTAAACTGGATCAGTCTATTCAAGTTATAGTTTGAAGTTTTCGAAGCCAAACTTATCGAATAAAATGGATGTTGCTATTCTCAGTGTACATTCATTCACCTTATTAGATGTTGGCAGTCAATGTGAGATGCAGTTATTGGTGTTAACTGGAATAGGTCTAATTTAGTTTCAATATTTTGAATTTCAGAAGCCAAAGTTATTAGAAGTGAAAGGATTTGTATTTCCTGACTTCAATTTTAGCTTTGTGTTGCAGCTCAAATTGATGCAGTATATTGGTTGTTAATGAATTTAATTTTCAAGTTTCAATGTTAAGTTTCAGAAGCAAAAATTTATTCAGAAGAAGTGAAATGGTTTGTCTTACTGTATTCATTTAGCCTTATTGATTGGACGTCAAAGTAGATGATATTGGTTGTTTAAGAATCAGGTCTAATTTCAAGTTTAATAGTTTGAAGTTTTCAGAAGCCAAAACGCTTTATCTCAGTGAAAGAGTGAAAAATGGATGTTGCTCATTCTCAGCTGTACATTCAATTTTCAGACTTATTAGATGTTGGACAGTCCAAAAGCTGAGATGCAGTATATTGGTGTTTTTAAACTGGAATCAGGTCTATTTTCAAGTTTCAATATGTTTGAAGTTTTCAGAAGCCAAAAACGCTTTATCTCAGAGAAAGAAGTGAATAAATGGATGTCTGCTCATTCTCACTGTACTTCAATTTTCATGCCTTATTAGATTTGGCACTCCAAAATGCTGAGATGCATGTTATCTGGTTGTTTTAACTGGAATTCAGTCTAATTTCAAGTTTCAATATGTTTGAAGTTTTCAGAAGCCAAAAACGCTTTATCTCAGAGAAAGAAGTGAAAAATGGATTCTGCTCATCTCACTGTACATTCAATTTTAACCTTATTAGATGTTGGCACTCCAAAATGTGAGATGCAGTATATCTGGTTGTTTTAATGGAATCAGTAATTTCAAGTTTCAATATGTTTGAAGTTTTTCAGAAGCCAAAAAGTTTACTAGGAAAAAGTGAAAAATGGATGTCGCTCATTCTCAGCTGTACTTTCAATTTAGCCTTATTAGATTTGGACAGTCCAAAATGCTGAGATATACTGCCATTATGAATTCATTTTACTTTAGATTGCGCTCCAACGAGTGCATTTCGTTGTTTTAACTGGAATCAGTCTATTTTCAATTCAAAGTTTAAGTTTCAAACCAAAGCTTTCTCAGGAAATAAAAAGATGCTCTCATTCTCTGTACATCAATTTTAGTTTTAAGGGCGCTCCCAAAATGCGAGAGGGCATTATATCGGGTTTGGTTTTAAACTGGAATCAGGTCTAATTTCAAGTTTAAATATGTTTAAAATTTTTAAAAGCCAAAAATTTACCTCAGGAAAGAATTAAAAAGGATGTCTCCCAATTCTCATGTACTTAATTTTTCCCCTTATTAATTTGGGCGGGCTCCAAAATGCGAGATGATTATCTGGTTGTTTTAAACTGGAATGGTCTATTTAAAGTTCAATATTTTTAAAAGTTTCAGAAGCCAAAAACGCTTTATCTCAGGAAAGAAGGGAAAAATGGAGCGCCTTCTCAGGTACATTCAAATTTTTTCCCCTTATTATGGGAAAAGCCCCAAAAATTTAGATGCGTTTTGGTTTTTTTAAACGGAATCGGGTCTAATTTTCAAGTTTAAATATTTTGAAGTTTTCGAAGAAAAAAAGCTTACTCAGGAAAAAAATTAAAAAAGGATTTGCTCTTCTCACGTCATTCATTTGCCTTTTTGGGTTTTGGCAGCTCCCAAAAATGTGAGATGCGTTTCGGGTTTGTTTTAAAGGGAATCAGTCTAATTTCAAGCAATTTTTTGAAGTTTTCAAACCCAAAAACCTTTATTCGGGGAAAAAATTAAAAATGGATGTTGCTCATTCTAAACTGCATTCAATTTTACCTTATTAGAGTTGGCAGCTCCAAATCTAGATGCAGTATATTGGTTGTTTTAAACGGAATGGCTAATTTCAAGTTTAAATATGTTTAAAATTTTCAAAAGCCAAAATTTTTTATCGAAAAAAGAAGAAAAAAAGGGATTTTGCTATTTCCTGTCTTAAAATTTTTTCCCCTTTTTAGATTTGGACAGCAAAAAAATGCTGAGAGCGTTTCCCGGTTGTTTTAAACGGGAATCAGTTTTTTTTCAATTTTTTAAATATTTTGAAGTTTTCAAAACCCCCAAAAATTTTTCTCAGAAGAATAAAAAGGATTCTGCTCATTTCAGTGTACATTAAAATTTCACCTTTTTAGGGGGCAGCCCCAAAATGCTGGTTTCGTTATTGGTGTTTTAAAACGGGGGGAAATGGGTCAATTTTTTAAGTTTCAATATGTTTAAGTTTTCAGAACCCAAAAAAGTTTACTCAGAAAAAAGTAAAAAAGGGATTTCTGCTCTTTATGTATTTAAATTTTTCACCTTATTAGATTTGGACGGGTCCAAAATCTGAGATGGGGAAACTGTTTTTTTAAAGGAATGGTCAAATTTTTCAAGTTTCAATATTTTTTGAAGTTTTCAGAAGCCAAAAACCTTTACTCAGGAAAAAGAAAAAAATGGATGTCTGCCATTCCAACTGTACTTCAATTTTGCCTTATTAGATTTGGCAGCTCCAAATGCTGAGTGCAGTATTTTGGGTTTTTTTAAAAAGGAAATCAGGTCAAATTTTTCAATTTTTCAATATTTTGAAGTTTTCGAACCCAAAAAAAAAAATTTTTCCCCCGGAAAGAATAAAAAGGATTCTGCTCTTTCTCATGAAAATTCTTTTTTTGCCTTTTTAAATTTGGCGCTCCAAAAGCTGAGATGCAGTATTTGGGTTGTTTTAAACGGAATAGGTTTAATTTTCAAGTTTCAATTTTTTAAAAATTTTCAAAACCCAAAAAAAGTTTTTCAGAGAAAGAAGTAAAAAAATGGATGCTGCTCATTCCCAAACTGTACTTTTAAATTTTTCCCCTTTTTAGTTTGGCAGCCCCAAAATTGAGATGAGTTATCTGGTTGTTTTAAAAAAGGAATCATTTAATTTTTCAATTTTTAATTTGTTTAAGTTTTCAAAAGCCAAAAAGTTTTTTCTAGGAAAAAAAGTAAAAATGGATGTTGCCATTCTCACTTACTTTCAATTTTACCCCTAAAATTTTGGAAGCCCAAAAAAATTTGAGTTGAGTTATCGGGTTTTTTTAAAGGGGAAACAGTTAATTTTCAAGTTTTAAATATGTTTAAGTTTTCGGAAAAAAAAGTTTCTCAGGAAAAATTAAAAATGGATGTTGCTCATTCCAGTGTACATTCAATTTTCACCTTATTGTTTGTTGGCAGCCCAAAATCTAATGAGTTATTTTTTTTTTTTTAATTTTTTTTTTTTTTTTAAAGGGAAAAATTTTTCTTTTTTTATTTATTATTTTTTTTTTTTTTTTCTAAATTTATTTTTTTTTTTTTTTTTTTTATTTTTTTTTAGGCCCCTTTTTTAAAAAAAAAATTTTTTTTTTGGTTTTTTTTATTTTTTTCCAAAATGGGGTGGCTGGTTTTTTTAAAACGGAATAGGTCAAATTTTCAAGTTTCAATAGTTTAAATTTTAGAAGAAAAAAAGTTTTTCCCCGGAAGAAGTAAAAAAGGGGATTCTGCCCATTCTCAGCTGACTTAAAATTTTTCGCCTTTTTAGATGTTGGCAGCCCCAAAAGGAATGAGTTATCGGGGTTTTTTTTAAACGGGAATAGTCTAATTTAAGTTTCTATGTTTGAAGTTTTCAGAAGCCAAAACCTTTATTCAAAAAGAAGTGAAAAAGGATTCTGTCATTTCCTGTACTTCTTTTAGCCTTTTTAGTTTGGACAGCCCCCAAAATGCTGAGATCAGTATATTGGTTGTTTTAAACGGAATATTCTTTTTTTCAAGTTTCATATGTTTGAAGTTTTCAAAGCCAAAAAAAGTTTTCTCAAAAAGAAGTGAAAAAGGATTCTGTTCTTCTAGCTGTACTTCATTTTCAGCTTTTTAGATGTTTGCGCCCCAAAATTAAATTTAGTATATTGGTTTTTTTAAACGGGAAATCATTTAAATTTTCAAGTTTAAAATATTTTGAAGTTTTCAGAACCCAAAAAAAAGGTTTATTGGGAAAAAGAAAAAAAAGGGATTTCTATTTCACTGACTTCAATTTTTCCCCCTTATTAATTTGGAAAGGCCCCAAAATTGAGTGAGTATTTGGTTTTTTTTAAACGGAATAGGTCTAATTTTCAAGTTTCAATATGTTTGAATTTTCAAAAGCCAAAATTTTATCTAAAGGAAAAAAGTGAAAAAGGTTTTGTCATTCTCAGGACTTAAAATTTTACCCCTTTTTAGATTTGGACACCCCAAAAATGCTGAGTGCAGTTTTGGTTGTTTTAAACGGAATCAGTCAAATTTTTAAAAATTTCATAGTTTGAATTTTTCAGAAGCCAAAAGCTTTACCTTCGAATGAAAAAAAAAAGGTTTTTGTCTTTCAGCTGTAATTCATTTTCCCCTTTATTAGATTTTGGCAGCTCCAAAATGCTGAGATGCGTATATTGTTGTTTTAAACTGGAATCAGTCAAATTTTTCAAGTTAAATATTTTTGAAGTTTTCAGAACCCAAAAAAAGCTTTACTCAGGAAGAATAAAAAGGGAGGTCTGCCTTTTCCATTTTACTTCAATTTTACCCTTTTAGATTTGGCAGCCCCAAAATTAATCATATTTTGGGTTTTTTTTTTAAAAGGGAATCAGGTCTAATTTAAAGTTTCAATATTTTTAAAATTTTCAGAAGCCAAAAACGTTTTCTCAGGAAAAAATTAAAAAGGGTGTTGTCATTCTCGTGTACATTAAATTTTTTCCTATTAGTTTGGCAGCCCCAAAATTGGATGCGTTATTGGTTGTTTTAAACTGAATAGGTCTAATTTAAAGTTTAATATTTTTAAAAGTTTTAGAAGCCAAAAACGCTTTACTCAGGAATAAAAAAAAATGGTGTTGCCTCTCACTTACATTCTTTTTAGCTTATTGATTTGGGGCAGCCCCAAAATGCGAATGCAGTATATCGGGGTTTTTTTTAAATGGAACGGGTCTAATTTCAAGTTTCAATTTTTTAAATTTTTCAGAACCCAAAAACCCTTTTTATCTCAGAAAAAGAAGTGAAAATGGATGTCGCTCATTCTAAAATGTACTTTAATTTTTCCTTATTGATTTGGACAGCCCAAAACTAGATGCGATTTTGGTTTTTTTTAAACGGAATAGGTTAATTTTCAAGTTTCAATATGTTTGAATTTTTCAGAACCCAAAAAAAGTTTTATCTAAAGAAAAAATGAAAAAGGTTTGTCATTTCACTGTACATTTATTTTAGCCTTATTAGATTTGGACAGCCCCAAAAGCGGATGCATATATCGGGTTGTTTTAAACTGAACGTAAAAATTTCAAGTTTAAATTGTTTAAGTTTCAGAACCCCAAAAACGCTTTTTCAGGAAAAAATTTAAAATGGTGTTGCTCATTCTCATTTTACTTTCAATTTTGTATTTTTGGCGGGGTTAAAAATGTGAGTGCAGTTATCGGGGGTTTTTTTTAAACGGAATAAGGGTCAATTTCAAGTTTCAATATTTTGAAGTTTTCAAACCCAAAAAAACCTTTATCTCAAAAAGAAGTGAAAAAGGATTTTTCTTCTCAGCTGACATTAAATTTTCACCTTTTTAGAGGGTTGGCGCTCCAAAATTAGATGCGTAATTGGTTTTTTAAACGGGAAAATCGTTAATTTCAAGTTTCAATTGTTTGAAGTTTTTCGAAGCCAAAAACCTTTTTATCTGGAAAAAAAGAAGTGAAAAATGGATGTCTGCTTTTTCTCCGTACTTCAATTTTATCCTATTAGATATTGGACAGCCCCAAAATGCTGAGATGCAGTTTTCTGGTTTTTTTAAAACGGAATCAGGTCAATTTTCAAGTTTCAAAGTTAATTTTTAAAAGCCAAAAAGTTTTTTCTCAGGAAAAAAATTAAAAAAGGACTCTCATTCTAGCTTCACCAATTTTCACCCTTATTAGATGTTGGCGGGCCCAAAAGTGAGATGCATTATTGGTTTTTTTAAAAATAAACAGTCAAATTTTCAAGTTTAAATATGTTTGAAATTTTAAAACCCAAAAAAAGTTTACTCAGGAAGAATAAAAATGGAGTCTGTCTTTCTCAGCGTACTTAAAATTTTTGCCTTATTAGATTTGGCAGCCCCAAAAATGCTGAGATGCATTTTTCGGGTTGTTTTTAAACGGGAATAGGTCAAATTTTTAAAAGTTTCAATATGTTTGAAGTTTTTAGAACCCAAAAAAACCTTTTCTCAGGAAGAATAAAAAGGGATGCTGCTCTTTCTACTGTACTTCAATTTTACCTTATTAGATTTGGGGCAGCTCCAAAATCTAAGTGAGTAATTGGTTGTTTTAAACTGGAATCAGGTCTAATTTTAAGTTTAAATATTTTTTAAAAATTTCAAAACCCAAAAAATGGTTTATTTTCGAAAAAGTGAAAAAAGGATTTTGCTCTTTCTCGCTGTACTTAAATTTTCACCCCTTATTAGTGTTGGACAGCCCAAAATCGAGATGATTTCGGGTTTGTTTAAACGGGAATCAGGTCTAATTTTAAGTTTAAAATATGTTTAAAAGTTTTCAGAACCCAAAAAACGCTTTACTCGGGAAAAAGAATAAAAATGGAGTCTGTCTTTTCCCACGTACTTAAATTTTTACCCTTATTAATTTGGCAGCTCCAAAATGCTGGATCCCCAGAAGGGTTGTTTTAAACGGAATCAGGTCAAATTTTCAAGTTTAAATATTTTTTTAAGTTTCAGAAGCCAAAAAAGCTTTACTCAAAAAAGAATGAAAAAGGTTTTGCTCATTTACTTTTCTTTTTTCCCCTTATTGTTTGGGCAGCTCCAAAATGTGGATGCAGTTTCTGGTTTTTTAAAACGGAATCAGTCTAATTTCAAGTTTAAATATGTTTGAAGTTTTCAAAACCCAAAAAAAAGCTTTACCAGGAAAAAATAAAAAGGATTCTGCTCATTCCAGTGAATTAAATTTTCGCCTTTTAGATTTGGGGCAGCTCCAAAATGTGGAATCAGTATTTGGGGTTTTTTTAAACGGGAATCAGGTAAAAATTTTCAATTTAAATATTTTTAAGTTTTCAAAACCCAAAAAAAATTTATTCGGGAAAAAGAAGTGAAAAATGGATGTCTGTCATTCTCATTACTTTAAATTTTTTACCTTATTAGTTTGGACAGTCCAAAATTCGAATGAGTATATTGGTTGTTTTAAACGGAATCAGGTCTAATTTCAAGTTTAAATATGTTTGAATTTTTTCAAAACCAAAAAAGCTTTTTCTAAAGGAAGAAGTGAAAAAGGTTTGTCTTCTACTGTACTTAAATTTTAGCCTTTTTAGTTTGGGACAGCCCCAAAATGTGAGATGCGTTTTCTGGTTTTTTTAAACGGAATCAGTCAATTTTTTAAAAGTTTCATATGTTTGAAGTTTTCAGAAACCCAAAAAAGCTTTTTCTCAGGAAGAATTAAAAAAGGATTCGTCATTCTCACGTATTAATTTTAGCCTTATTAATTTGGCAGCTCCAAAATGCTGAGATGCAGTATATCTGGTTTTTTAAACGGAATCGGTCAAATTTTTCAAGTTTCATAGTTTGAATTTTTCAAAAGAAAAAAAGTTTACTCGGAAAAAAGGAAAAAAAAATGGATGTCGCTCATTTCACGTACTTTCAATTTTCCTTATTGGGTTTTGGCAGCCCCAAAATGCGGATGGTTTCTGGTTTTTTAAAAACTGGATCAGGTCTAATTTTCAATTTTCAATTGTTTAAGTTTTCAGAACCCCAAAAGCTTTTCTCAAAAAGGGTGAAAAAGGGATGTCTGCCATTCTCAGCTGTACATCAATTTTCACTAATTATTTGTTGGCGGCTCCAAATGTGAGATGCAGTAATCTGGTTGTTTTAAACGGGGAATCATTTAAATTTTTCAAGTTAAATTGTTTGAAGTTTTCAAAAAAGCCAAAAATTTTACTCGGGAAAAAAGGTAAAAAAATTTGGATTCTGCTCATTCTCAGTGTCATTAAATTTTCACCTTATTAGATTTGGAGGCCCCAAAAATGCTGAATGCAGTTATCTGGTTGTTTTAAAGGGGAATCGGGTTTAATTTTAAAGTTTAAAATTTGTTTAAAGTTTTAGAACCAAAAAAAACCTTTATCTCAGGAAAAAGTGAAAAAGGATTCTGTCATTCTCACTGTACTTAAATTTTACCTTTTATTAGATTTGGACAGTCCAAAATCTAGATGATATATTTTGGGTTTTTTTAAACGGACGGGTTTAATTTTTAAAGTTTCAATATGTTTAAAAATTTTCAGAACCCAAAAAAGTTTACTCAAAAAAGAAGTGAAAAAGGATTTTGCTCTTCCCCGGTACTTAAATTTTAGCTTTTTGATTTGGACGCCCCAAAAATCTGAGGGTATACTGGTTTTTTTAAAAAATGGTTATTAAATTTTCTAATTTTCCCAAAAAAAAGTTTTTTTTTAAAAGGTAAAAAAGGTTTTGCTATTAACGCTTTATTTAGGAAAAGGGAAGTAAAATGGAGGCTATTTTTTTTTTTAAAAATCATTTTTTCTTTATTTTGAATTTGGCCCATTTTTCCAAAAAATGGGTTTCTGTTTGCCCTTTTTGGAAGGGGTTGCGGTGCGTATATCTGGTTTTTTAAACAATCAGGTCAAATTTTCCAATTTTAAATATGTTTAAATTTTCAAAGCCAAAACGCTTTACTCGGGAAAAAGAATAAAAAGGTGTCTGTATTTCAGTTTTTTCTCAATTTTCGCTAATTAGTGTTGGGGGCTCCAAAAGTTGGATGCAGTTTTTGGGTTTTTTTAAAACGGAATCAGTCAAATTTTTCAAGTTTAAATATGTTTGAAGTTTTCGAAAAAAAAAAGCTTTATTCGGAAAAGAATAAAAATGGTTTCCCTGCTCATTCTCAGTGACATTAAATTTTTACCTTTTTAGTGTTGGCAGTCCAAAATCGGAGCAGTATTGGTTTTTAAACGGGAAATGGGTCAAATTTCAGTTCAATATGTTTAAAGTTTTCGAAAAAAAAGTTTATCTCAGGAAAGAAGTGAAAAATGGATGTTGCTCTTTCCTGTACTTCAATTTTACCTTTATTAGATTTGGACAGTCCAAAAACGAGATGGTTTTTGGTTGTTTTAAACTGGAACAGTCTAATTTCAAGTTTAAAATATGTTTGAAGTTTCAAAAGCCAAAAAACGCTTTCCTAGGAAGAAATTAAAAATGGATGTCTGCTCTTTCTAAAACTGTACTTCAATTTTACCTTATTAGATTTGGGCGGGCCCCAAAATGCTGAAGCATATACTGGTTGTTTTAACGGAATCGGGTTTCTAATTTTTCAAGGTTCAATAGTTTAAATTTTAGAGCCAAAAAGTTTTATCCCCGAAAGAAGTAAAAAAAGGATTCTGTCATTCTCATGCTTAAATTTTCCCCTTTTAGATTTTGGCAGCTCCAAAATCTGAGATGAGAATCTGGTTTTTTTTAAACTGGAATCGTCAAAATTTTCAAGTTTCAAAATTTTTTGAGTTTTCAGAACCCAAAAACCTTTATCTCAGGAAAGAAGTGAAAAAGGATGTCTGCTCATTCTCAACTGTACTTTAAATTTTAACCTTATTAATTTGGCAGCCCCAAAAAACTAGAGGGGCAGAAAATATTTTGGTTGTTTTAAAAGGAAATCAGGTCTTTTTTAAAGTTTAAAAATTGTTTAAGTTTTCAGAACCCAAAAAAAGCTTTACCCAAAGGAAAAAGTGAAAAAGGTTTCTGTCTTTCTCACTGTACTCTTTTTTACCTTATTGTTGGCACCCCAAAAATGCGAGAGCAGATATCGGGTTTGTTTTAAATAAAATCAGGTCAAATTTTCAAGTTTCATTTTTTAAAGTTTTCAGAAGAAAAAAAGTTTACTCGGGAAAAAGAATAAAAATGGGTCTGTCATTTCAGCTTTTACTTTCAATTTTCGCCTTATTAGTTGGGGGAGGTCCAAAATTTTGGAGATAGTTTACGGGTTTTTTAACGGGAAAATCAGGTCAAATTTTTTCAAGTTTCAATAGTTTGAAGTTTTCAGAAGCCAAAAACCCCTTATCTCGGGAAAAAGAAGTGAAAAAATGGATGTCTGCTCTTTAAAATTACTTAAAATTTAAAAACCTTATTAGATTTGGACAGCCCCCAAAATTAAGGCAGTATTTTTGGTTTTTTTAAAACGGAATCAGGGAAATTTTTAAATTTTTAAAATATGTTTGAAGTTTTCAGAACCCAAAAAAAGTTTTTTTCTCAAAAAAGAAGTGAAAAATGGTTCTGCCTTTTCACTGTAATTCATTTTGCCTTTTTAATTTGGCAGCTCCAAAATGTGAGATGCGTTTTGGTTGTTTTAAACTGGAATATTTTAATTTACAAGTTTCATATGTTTGGTTTTCAGAGCCAAAACGCTTTCCTCAGGAAGAATTAAAAAAGGATTTTTGCTTTTTCCCCTGTACTTCAATTTTGCCTTTTTAAGATTTTGGGGGCTCCAAAATGCTAAATGCAGTATATCTTTGTTTTAAATGAATCAGGTCTATTTTCATTTTAATATGTTTAAATTTAGAGCCAAAAAAGGTTTATCTCAGGAAAAAAGTGAAAAGGGAGGCTGCTCATTTCAGCTGTACTTCAATTTTAGTTTTTTAGAGTTGGCGCTCCAAAATCTGAGAGTGTTTTGGGGTTTTTTTTAAACGGGAATCGGTTAATTTCAAGTTTCATTTTTTGGTTTTCAGAACCCCAAAAACGCTTTCTCAGGAAGAATTAAAAAGGATGTCTGCCTTTCTCAGGTACATTAAATTTTTCACCCTTATTAGATTTGGCAGGCTCCAAAATCTAGATCGTTATTTGGTGTTTTAAACGGGAAATCAGGTCTTTTTTCATTTTTAAATTGTTTAAATTTTAGACCCAAAAGTTTACTCAGGAAAAAAATTAAAAAATGGATGTCGCTCATTCTCATGACTTCTTTTTTTGCCTTTTAGATTTGGAAGCTCCAAAATCTGAGATGAAGAAATTTTTTGGTTGTTTTTAAAGAAATCGGTAAAATTTTAAAGTTTCAATATGTTTAAAAGTTTTGAAGCCAAAAACGCTTTTTCTCGAAAAAGAAGTGAAAAGGTTCTGCTTTTTCCATTTACATTAAATTTTCCCCCTTTTAGTTTGGGCGCCCCAAAAATGTGAATGCTTTAAAATTGGGTTTTTAAACGGAATCGGTCAAATTTCAAAGTTTCAATTTTTTTAAAGTTTTTCAGAACCCAAAAAAACCTTTTTTAGAGAAAGAAGTAAAAAAATGGTGTCTGCCTTTTCCTTTTACTTTCAATTTTACCCCTTTTTAAATTGGCAGCCCCAAAATGTGAGATGCAGTTATCGGGTTGTTTTTTAAAGGAATCAGGCCCCTTTTTTAAAAAAAGTTTAAATATGTTTAAGTTTCAGAACCCAAAAAAGCTTTATCTAGAGAAAAAAGTGAAAAAGGTTGGTTTTCATTTCAGCTTACATAAATTTTCAGTTTTGTTTTGGCAGCCCCAAAAAATGGAGTGCATTATCGGGTTTTTTTTAAACGGAATAAAGTCTAATTTAAAAAGTTTCAAATGTTGAAGTTTCAGAAGCCAAAAAGTTTATCTCAAAAAAAATGAAAAAATGGATTCTGCTCATTCTAGCTGACTTTCAATTTTCACCTTTTTAGATGTTGGGCGGGCCCCAAAAGCTGAGATGGTATTTTGGGTTTGTTTTAAACGGGATCGGGTTAATTTTTAAAGTTTCAATATGTTTAAAAGTTTTAGAAGCCAAAAACCTTATCAAAAAAAAGAATAAAAAGGATGTCTCCCATCTACGTATTTCAATTTTAGCCTTATTAATTTGGCGCCCCAAAATGCTGAGTGCAGTTATCTGGTTGTTTTAAACGGAATCGGGGTCTAATTTTCAAGTTTAAATTTTTTTTAAGTTTTAGAAGCCAAAAGCTTATTCGGAAAAGAAGTAAAAAAAGGTTCGTCATTCTCAGTGCTTAAATTTTCACTTTTAGTGGGGGGAAGCTCCAAAATGTGAGAGCGTTATCGGGTTTGTTTAAACTGGAAAATAGTCTAATTTCAATTTCATATTTTTAAGTTTTCAGAAGCCAAAAACCTTTATCTCAGAGAAAGAAGTGAAAATGGATGTCCTCATTCTCAACTGTACTTTCAATTTTATGCCTTATTAATATTGGACAGCTCCAAAATGCTTGAGATGCAGTATATCTGTTGTTTTAAACGGAATCAGGTCTAATTTTCAAGTTTCAATATGTTTAAAGTTTTTCAGAAGCCAAAAAGCTTTATCTAAAGAAAGAAGTGAAAAAGGATGCTTGCTTCATTCTCAGCTGTACATTAAATTTTCACCCTTAATTATTGTTGGCGGGCTCCAAAATGCTGAGATGCGGGTATATCTGGTTGTTTTAAACTGGAATCAGTCTAATTTTCAAGTTTCATATGTTTGAAGTTTTCAGAACCCAAAAAAAAGGTTTACTCAGCGAAGAATAAAAATGGATGTCTGCTCATTCTCAGCTGTACTTCAATTTTCAGCCTTTTATTAGATGTTGGACGGGCTCCAAAATCTGAGATGTCAGAAGCCAAAACGCTTTATTCAGAGAAGAAGTGAAAATGGTTCTGCTCATTTCAGCTGACATTCAATTTCAGCTTTTAGATGTTGCAGCTCCAAATGTGAGATGCAGTATATCTGGTGTTTTAAATGGATCAGGTTAATTTTCAAGTTTCAATATGTTTGAGTTTTAGAAGCCAAAAGTTATCTCAGAGAAAGAGTGAAAAATGGATTGCTCATTCTCAGCTGACTTCAATTTTAGCTTTTGTGTGGAGCCAAAATGCTGAGATGCAGTATACTGGTGTTTAAACGAACAGGTCTAATTTCAAGTTTCAATATGTTGAAGTTTCAGAAGCAAAAAGTTTATTCGAGAAAGAAGTGAAAAAATGGATGTCTGCTCATTCTCAGCTGTACTTTCAATTTTGCCTATAGATTGGACAGTCCAAATCTGGATGAGTTATCTGTTGTTTTAAACTGGAATCAGGTCTATTTCAGTTCAATATTTTGAAGTTTTCAGAAGCCAAAAAGCTTTATCTCAGAGAAGAATGAAAATGGATTCTGCTCATTCTCACTGACTTCATTTCCTTTTAGTTTGGCAGCTCCAAAATGGAGTGCAGTATATTGGTTGTTTTAACGGAATCAGGTTAATTTTAAGTTTAATATGTTTGAAGTTTTCAGAGCCAAAAGTTTATCTCATGAAGAAGTGAAAAGGATTTTGCTTCTCAGCTGTACTTCATTTTAGCCTTAGATGTGGACAGCTCCAAAATCTGAGATGAGTTATTGGTTGTTTTAAACTGGAATAGTTAATTTACAAGTTTCAATTGTTTGAGTTTTCAGAAGCCAAAACGCTTTATCTCAGAGAAAGAATGAAAAATGGAATGTTGTATTCTCACTGTACTTTCAATTTTATCTTTTAGATATTGGACAGCTCAAATGTGAGATGAGTATATTGGTTGTTTTAAACTGGAATCAGGTCTAATTTTCAAGTTTCAATATGTTTAAGTTGTCAGAAGCCAAAACGCTTATTCAGAGAAAAGTAAAAATGGTGTCTGCTATTCTCAGCTGTACAGTCAATTTCAGCATAATGTTGTTGGCAGGTCCAAATGTTGAGATGCGTTATCGGTTTTTTTAAATGGAATATGTCTAATTTACAAGTTTCAGTATGTTTGAAGTTTTAGAAGCCAAAAACGCTTTACCTCAGAGAAAAAAATGGATTCTGCTATTCTCAGTGTACATTCAATTTTCGCTTTTAGATGTTGGCAGACTCCAAAATGTGAGATGCAGTATATCTGGTTGTTTTAAACTGGAATCAGGTTAATTTTCAAGTTTCTATTGTTTGAAGCCAAAAACTTTTCTCAGAGAAGAAGTGAAAGGTGTTGCTCATTCTCAACTGTACTTTCAATTTTATGCCTATTAGATATTGGACGCTCCAAATGTGAGATGCGTATATCGTGGTTGTTTAACGGATTTTTAATAATAGTTAATTTAAAAATTTAATGAAAGAAAAAGTTTCTCAAAAGAAAAGATTTGATTAGTTTTTTAGTTAAATGTGGACAGTAAAATCTGGTTTAATCGGTTTTAATATATTATTTTCAATTTCAATATGTTTTTGAAGTTTAAAGAAAAAACTTTTTCAAAAAAATTAAAAATTGGATGGCCCTTTTAAAACTGATTCAAGTTTATGCTTTTTAGATTTGACATCAATGTGAGGTTAACTGTTTGTTTAATCAAACTTTTTCTTTTAAAGTTTGAAATTTAAAAAAAATTGTTTTTTCATCGAAAGTAAAAAAGATTTTATCTCATGTATTAATTTAGTGTTAACTAAAATTAGATTGCATTTATTGGTTTTTAAACTGAATAATTTTTTAAAGAAAGGTTAATTTTCGCCAAAAATTTAATTGGAAGAATTAAAAAAGTTGTTTTAATTTTAAAATTTTTGTTTTCTTTTGTTTACATCCTAATGTGGTGCAGTATTTTTTTTAAAGAATCTCTTTTTCAAAAAAAAAGGTTTTTAAATTTCAAAGCAAAAAGGTTATTTTTGAAAGAAAAAGAAAAAGTGTTTCATTTCCCTTAAAATTTTTCCATTATAAGTTTTTCCCAAAATTTGGTGAGTAAAATGGGGGTCAAAAATTTTTTTAATTTAAATGTTTGGAATTTCAGCCAAAAAGTTTCCCAGAATTAAAAAAAAAGGATTTTATTCAGCTACCCCTTTACCTTTTTAATTTGCAGTAATCCAAAATTATTAAATTTTTGGTTTTTAAGGAAAGGTCAATTTATTTATATTTTAAGTTTCAGAAGCCAAAATTTTTCCCTAAAGTAAAAGGGAGGTTTTCCTTTAATTAATTTTTTTAATTTGGCAGTCCAAAATCAATAGTTTTGGTTTTTTTAAACAAAGTCTTAAATTTTTAAGTTTTATGTTTGAATTTTCAAACCAAAAGCTTTCACGAATAAAATTAAAAAAGTCCTGCATTCACTTTCAAAATTAAAGGGGGGCCCCCCCCGGGGGAAATTTTTTTTTTAATTTTTTTTTTAATTAAATTTTTTAAAAAGTTTTAAAAAAAAGTTTATTCAAAAAGGAAAAATGTTTTTTTCCCCCAAGACTTTAATTTTACCTTTTTAAAGGTTGGAGCTCCAAAATTTTTCTTTTTTGGGTTTTTTAAAAAACCTTTTTTTTTAAATTTTGGTTTTAAAAAAACCACCCGGGAAAATTTAAAAATTGTTGTTTCTAAAAATTCTTTACTTTTTAAAATTTGGGGGGAAAAGTGGGCTTTTTGGGTTTTAAAAAAAAGTTTTTAAGTTTTTTTTTTTTTTCGAACCAAAATTTTTTTTAAAGGAAAAAAAATTCTTTCATTTAAATGTTTATTTTTTTTGGGGGAAAACTAAAAAAGGATTAAATTTTTTTTTTAATAATCTTTTTTTTTTAAAATTTTTTTTTAAATTTTTAAAACCCCAAAAGCAAAGGGGAAAAATTTTTGGGTTTTTTTTTTGGTAATTTTTTCAGTTTTTTTTGGGGTAAATTAAAGAAAAAACTTTTTTTAAAAAAAAGGAAATTTTGTTTTTTTAAAAGGGAAATTTTAGAAAAAAATTTTTAAAAAAAAATTTAAAAAGGGATTTTGTTTTTTTTTAAACTTTTAATTTGGGTTTTTTTTTAATTTTAAACCAAAAATTTTTTTTTAAAAAATTTGGGTTAAAATTTAAATTTTATTTTTTAAATTTCGGGAAAAAATTTTCAGAAAGAAAAAAGTTTTTTAAAAATGTAAAATTTTTTTTTTTAAAAAATTTTTCGGGCCCAAATTTTTTTTTGGGGTTTTTTTTTTAAAAAGGGAAAACTTTTTTAATA